>JADLZN010000793.1:0-211498 GCA_018155175.1 Sinocyclocheilus anophthalmus | reverse complement strand
GTGTTCATTGCATAAAATATCTGTCAATCTAACACCACTAATGTCCTGCTGTGCCTCAATCTCTGAAAGGAATATTCAGTATTATTTTCAAGTTCAGACCTTCAAAATGTCTACGCCACTGTTTTCAATAACAACAAAAGCATATGTGACCTGCTTCGTCATTTTGAGTCTCTTAGATTTTGACAAAGAAAAGCAAAGTCTCAGCTTTCAAATTCTATTAAGATTACAATTGTACATTTACACTCCCAAACATTGTTGAGATTTAATATTAGAAATTTCAGAAAACTGTATTTTGGAGAAAATTACCTTTAAAAAATTCCAAACAATTCTTTAAGAAATATCTGACAGAATTAGGAGATAAATATAATAAATTATACTATAAATAAATAATATAAAATAATATAATATGATTTTTGCAAAGAAGGTAAACATGTAGCTATTACAATGTGCAAAAAAAAAAAAAAGAGTACAAATATTGAAACATTACTTGATATGCAAAATTACTTGACATATAACAGTTTGTCTTCTGACAAAATTTTAAATGAAGTGAGTTTATAGCTAAAAAAAAAAAATTAAAAATCTGTCAATGGGGCCAAATGGACTCATTGGCAATCCATCTGTTCTTTTTTTTAAGAATTAAGTCACTCAATTTTGATATTTCTGTCAGAAAAAGACTTTATATATCATGCCATTTTGCTTTGATTTAAGAATGCTGAAAGATTTTATTGAAAAACAATTTGTGCAGTGTACAAGCTGTTTTATTGATGTTTAAAAGTTGGCCATTATGAGAGATACGTATCTTTCAACAAACATTGTGATGATTTTCCTGCTACAAATTATTGTGAAGATGCTAGTCTCTCACACACTACATTAAAGATTATTTTTAACATGAACTTTTTGAATATCCAGATAGAACTGACACTATTTGAAAACGGGGAATTTGCAATTCTGTTTTGGTGACACAGAAATTGAGCCTGAAGTTGAAAATAACCTGGGAAGTTCATCTGTTCTAGCTGAATCGCTCCTGAGTTAACCTGATCTCTGTTTTCAAAGTCGCACGCCTGGTGGCACGGTGTAAATACTTTATTTGCGGGATATATGGGCTAGTTTATTCTGGCCTGCGGCAGCAGGGAAGCGCAAGTCAGAATTTCCATCAAGTTGGAACGGCAGTCATAAGAGCAATGTCTAACCGCTCTCAAACAACAGCATACTCATTCTACAGCCGGTCTTTCCCTGCTCATTCTTTCCACTAGAAGACCTCTGGGTCACACACACTAGATATCATAATGCAAAGTAGTTTTGGGGGGCCCACTGGAAGCAAAGAGATCTTAGATAAGTCTTAAAAGACAGTGGGTGAAAGAGAAATAGTTTCTTTGAGCCTCTAAAACACAGCGAGCATCAGACAGGCATGATCAAGGTCCACCTCAATAGCTGTTATTCTGTGAACGGCTTGTAATTAAGATGCAGAAAATGCTATTTTATGCCTGACTGTTCCTCAGTGATATGGCAAAATGCTATGCAGGGATCCTGGTAGTCTCTGAGAAACCATTACATGAGGCTGTTTGCCTTTTTAATTAAAGCCAATGACAGCTCCTCTGGTTCCAGCGTAGCTCTTTTATCTTGAGAAGCATTAACTCTCATTGCAGGCACAAAGTGCAAAACAAACAAAACAACAAGCCTGTAATTGCAGCATCTTGTTGTTCCCACTGTTTCCTTACAAGATGGGATAGTTTACCCAAAAAATTAAAATTCTGTCATCATCTGCTCACCCTCACTGCTCATATTGTGACTTTCTTCCTCCTGTGAAACTCTCAGCCCATTTCCATGCTGCTCGAGCAAACAGTGAAAGCATATTGTGACCAGTGGTTGTCAAGCTCCAAAAAGGACAGCTAAGCACCATAAAAGTTGTCTTTACGACTCAGAAGCAACATTTCAAGTTTTCCGAAGTCACATGATAGCTTTACGTGAGGAACAGACCACAGTTTCAGTCATTTAATGATGCTTTCCACTACAGATCTTGAATCTCATTTGCATATGCACATTTTCTGTCTAGCTGCACCAATATAGTATTATGAGTCATTTGGACTGCTGTTATGGAGATTTTATGTCCTTTTTGGACATTCAGACCCCCTGGTCACGATATGCAATCATAGAATGGTAAAAATCAGTGCGAAGATTATGCAAAATATCTAATTTTGTGTTCCATGGAAGAAAGTTAGTTAGAGAATGAGTAAATTATTAGAGTTTTTAAATTGTATGTCAGTGTTGTGATTGTTCACCAAAGCTAAAACTACTAAAAATCGTTTTCTGTAATTGAATAAGCTGAAATTAAAATCTAAGTATTAGATGGAAAATCTGTAGCTATGCCTCTAGTCCATATGTGACCCTGGACCACAAAACCAGTCTTAAGCACGGGTATATTTGTAGCAATAGCAACATTAAATTGTATGGGATCAACATGATGATTTATCTTTTATGCCAAAAATATTTTATAAATTTCCTACTGTAAATATATTCAAACTTAATTTTGATTAGTACTATGCATTGCTAAGAACTTAATTTGGACATCTTTAAATGTGATTTTCTCAATATGTTTATTTCTTTGCCCCCCTAGTTCTAGATATTCAAATAAGTGTATCTCGGCCAAATATTGTCATATCCTAACAACCATACATCAATGGAAGGTTTATTTATTCAGCTTTCAGATGATTGTATAAATCTCAATTTCGAAAAAATGGACCCTTATGACTGGTTTAGTGCTCCAGGGTCACATATAAAGGTTGGAGAACATGTTTCTGAGGTTTACGCCTCCATCAATATTCATGGCCACACCTCTGATGGCCATATAAGAGCTGGCGAACACATTTTAGCACAGGCCAATCCTCTTTCCATGCCTAAAATCAATGGCCACACCTCTGATGTCAATATAAGGGTTGGTTAACATGTTTCCGAGGTGAAATTAGATTTTTTTTTGCAACTAACTGAAATAAATGTTTAAGCAAAATCACGAGAATGAAATAAAATAAGGCATATATAGCTATTACTATATATATAACTATTTTAAAAACAAAAACTAATAAAGTGATACAATTGTAAATCTTTTAAATTAAAATGAAAACTGAACATATAAAAATAAAAGCTAATTCAAAACATTAATATAATGAACACTGTAATTGTATATAAATAACAGTAAAATGTTGTGTATTTGTTGGCACTCACATCCTCCCAGGTGAAGGTATCAATTCCATCTTCTTCATCCAGATACTTAATATCTCCATGCTGAGGTTCTTCCTCCATAATAAACTCGATGTTCATGGAACGGTAGAAGTGGTGTGTGATATTCAGAACCTCTTGGGTCAGCGCCACAGATCCACCCTCCCTCACGGTGATGTTGACCACCTGGATGGGTATGATGCGTGGAACAATGACCACCTGCACCTCTAGATCTTCTACGGTAGTGAAGCCATTGCTGACATCAACGATAAAGTGGTCCTGGCCCTGGCCCTGAAGGGAAGCGGAGACGTAAAAGATTCTACCCAGGTTTATGTCCTCTTGTGTGAAAGACTGAATGTAGTCCAGCACGGGTGATGCCATACTGTCCGAGTCGTTGTTAAGTTTGACTACATGACCCAGCCGTGGAAAGTCTTTGACAGAGTACACCATCTCTGTGGGCAGGATGTCTCTTTGCATCACCTTAGAGAACGACAAGAAGACCTAAAAATGAGTGCAGTAAGAAACTGGAAAAACTGCTTTCAAATGCTGCATATCCCTACAGACTGCCAGGTACCAGGTATCTTTTAATAATAATTACCTTCAGAACAAACAGAATTTTTCTTTCACATTGTACGGTACACTCTTTCACTAATGCATTTAAGAAAAGTTCACCTAAAAATAGAAAGCCTCATTTACTCAAAGTCATGCCATTCCAAATCCAAACTGTTGAAGAATTTGTATTTGCATACATTTAAATATCATGTTTGATGTCAATAATGTTTGAACTTATGTAAATGGAAATAACATTCAAGAGATTTAACAAGAAAAAAAGTTATATGCGCACTACATGATGATGAGTAAAGGAATTTCATTGTTGATTGAACTATCCCTTCAAATGAAATCTTAGAGTAATATTTACACAGTTTGAAAATACTTAAATATGTTTTGATCTATTAATGGTACTGAATGATACATTATAGAAACCTTGAGCTGTTATCAAAAATTAGATTATGCAAAATCCCCTATTCAGCATGTGATAAATCTCAGAAATGCTTAGAGGAAAAAGTAATACAAAATATAAATCAATGTCAGGTATCACAGATGTCCTAATGAATCTGAGCAGAGGCTGTTTCCTCTACTGCAACACTTGGGTAATTACTGAAAATACACTCAGTAGAGCATCAACAACAAGGGAGTGAACCCCAGGTGCCCCCCCCCCACCAGATGTCTTGCGATTCGCTTGTTTTTATTACATTTCTAACTGCATCTGGCAGTGGCGGATCCTGGCATGTGTAGGCGGATTTCCTTCACTCACACAAAACTGGACGTGTGCTTTTTAAATATTGTTCTTTTATGAATTGGCTCTACTCTGTCACTGTCTCTGTCTCTGTCACTCTTTGTTTAGTGAGTGTACACGATGTATTATAACATACATCGTTCCGCAAACACAACAATGTTGTGCCCCCCCCTCCGGCCACCCTCTTTTGAGCCAGTGCCCCCGACTGGCCCCCCCATTTAAAATGCTCTAGACACGCCACTGGTCAACAATAGCATAACCACTGCAGAGGCTCAAGTAGATTTGAAACATTGTCTGTCTTCTAAAACACACACTTTGAAACTAAATGCAAAGCAGCTCTTGGATTGATTTATGAGACCAGCATTCAGGGATTTTGGGAGCAGTGTTCTTGTGGTTCTGGAACCTTCCACAACCGTAATACAACAGCTGTTGAACACAAATTATCATTAAGGACTGTTGGAAGTCATTGTAAACTGATATGAATATTTTTGCTATATCTGCTATATGTTTAAGTGCTGTCTTTATGCCTTTGGATAAGAACTTATGACTTGACATGAAATAACACTTTCATGGCCTCTTTCCTAAAACACAATTTGAAGAAATCCATTCGTAAGACCATTTTTTGTCTAAATTGTTGCACTTAATTTGGTAACAGTGTTCTTTTTTGTGATACAAATTATTAAAATTTTATCGAGTGAAAAAAATCAGTGTTCAGAACTGTTCCTGCCTTATCCCAGTTCACTACAGTAAGCCTACAGTAATGATTTAGATACTGAGCAAAACTTGCAATTTTATGTATGTACCACAAATGGCAATAGAGAGGTTAGAGTTCTGTAGTGCATCTACAATAACTGTTTTTACAAACAATTTACACTGTTTTAAGCTTGAACATTTTTTTTTGATATGTAATTTAAAGGGGTCATATGATGCTATTTTTTTTTTTCCTTTCTCTTTGGAGTGTTACAAGTTTTTGGTGCATAAAGAAGATCTGTAAAGTGCAAAGACTAAAGTCTCAAATCCAAAAAAATATTCTTAATAAAAGTTAAGAGTCAACCAAGCCTAACTAAAACGGCTCGTTCTAACACACCCACACATATCTACCTCACTATGTGGAAAACTTAATGCCACGTTTCCGACCAAATGTGCAAGCAAAGAAAGAAGGTGTGGTTTTAGGAACAGCAGTAGTGTTGATGCAGCTATGTCAGGGAGACGGTGTGTGTTTCATTGCGAAAGCAAAAGCACTTGATTTGGCCTTCCAGAAGTAGATGCATATAGGAATCTTTAAGATCACTTACAACAGAACAGCACAACCCAGATGTTTGAATTTGTGCAACGCATTTATGGACGACAGTTTTTTTTTAACCTAGAAGAGTACAAGGATGGCTGTGCACAAAGGCTATTTCTAAAAAAAAAAAAAGGGTCAATTGCGACTTCGCTATGACAATCTGGCGCTTCTGAATCAGCAACTGTAAGTATGTTTGTTATTATTTTTAGTATTTGCTATTGACTGTTCAAATGCGGCGTTTTGCGCAGCGCAGAGTAACGCGTAGTGTGTGTGAGAGAGGAACAGGGTCACATCACAGCAGAGTGAACAGCCTGTCAGAAATCATAACACGTCAGCTATCTTAACCACGGCTTGTGTACTGCATCATCACTGTGTCTGTCACGCGACTCTGTTGACCTTTCGGGCTGATGGTAAAACTAATGACATTATTAACTGTATTGATATTTACTTTGAAAGCTGAAGCGATTAAGGTAAGGGGCGTTACATTTACAACGAGCGCTTGCGGTGTTCGGCCAATCACAAAGCACTAGGTCAGCTGGCCAATCAGAGCAGACCACGCTTGTCAAAGGAGGGGGCTTTGTAGAAAACAAAGCATTTGAGAGAGGCGGGGCATAGAGACCTACAATAATGTACAGTATTTGAAAAAATGTGTTTTTTGAACATTAAAACATGTCAACATTATATTCTGTTACACCAAATACACAATATAATGATCTTTAAAATAGCATCATATGACCCCTTTAGGAAAATATTTCAAGAAAAATGCCAACAGGGTGAAAAAATAATCATTAATATTTAAAAACATATATATTTTAGAAAGGTAGTTTTACCGCCAGGTGGCTTGCGTCAATAACAGAATGCTCTCCTTCATAGGCAAGGATCACCATGTTCGACACAACCAGTGGCTGTGGCAGGTAACCTTTCTTGAATATATTAATCCTGAAAGTGCCCTCCGTGGACCAATCCTTTGCTTGGGCAGTGAAGGCAAAGGAATCTTTTGAGCTAAGGCTCTGGTCATTGTGTTCGTAGGAGACCACACCCTTAGTCAGGTCCTCTTGTGTAAATGTGGAAGATTCAATTCCACTGACTATAATCCTACCATCACTGGGAGGAGAAGTCACATCATAAATGATCTCAGCTGCACTTCTAATGTCCATGTTGGTCTCTGCACTTAGCAGACTGGTGTTCAGCGTCTTGGTGCTACCATGGTCCATGCCCACCATGGTATTGTTGGCAATACGTAGATAAGGGTCACCTGCTTGCACTTGAAGTACAGCTGTTGTCTTATGTAAACCATCAGATACTTGAAGTTGGAATCGCTCACGGTCTGCACCATGGTGGACAAACAGAACCTTCCTGTCCCTCAGGTCAGCCTGGGTAAAGCGGAAGAGCGGTTGCGATGGATCTACTGCAGAGACAATATTTCCTGAAAGAATTCCCACTCTCACATAAACCAGCTGGGTGTCATTAAAGTCAGAGTCATCATCTTTGAATAGAATGTCATCAGTGGTCAATAAACGATGGCCATTTCTGACAACATTAAAAGGTTTGTGGATTACCCTTTGAGGTACGTAGTCATTCCTGGATTGTATTGCAATGTTAAACACTCCCCTCAGTACCTCATGACCCTCATCTTGCCAACCATTGCCACCTCTTGAATCAAATGCCAGAAAGGTAAACTGGTCATGACTTGTTTCTGATCCGTCATGCTTGTAGACCATCCTGTTCAAAGAGAGATCCTCATTGCTAAAGACTTGAATTGCACCATCAAACCTTTGCATACCTGGTGGAGAGTCTCTAAAAAGACGACCATGTTTGGGATCTTGTACTATCCTGTACACAAAGTCTGTTGAGGTGGAGGTTTGAACCCAGAGATATTCTTTATTTATGATGTTTTCATTTCCTTCTAGCACAACAAGTCTCTCATTGATTAGGACAGGAGCATCAGAATCAGCCTTGATTTTGACTGGAAAGGTGTATACTCTGGAGTACTGATCCTCTGCGAATACTTTGAAGTGGAACTGATCCTCAAAGTCAACTGCTCTGTGGATAACGCGGGCGTCTTGCAACGTCACCGTATGTATGGTTGTAACTGATAATGTGAACCATTCAACATGGTCCTCACATTGTCTGGAGTTGACTTGTGAAGGTATCCCACCCATATCAGACAACTCTTTTATTCAAGCATCTCAAGACTCCCTGGACTGGGCTTGTTTGTTGAATTCAGTACGGACTGAGAGCTTGAAGGTGAATCAATCTTGTTGCGTTCCCCACAAAATATTGTAGTTGTTCAGGGTTTAATGACCTTTTTGCTGCGCCACCTTCACTTCCAGAGGAACCCTTATGTACCTGCATTACCTTAAGGGCAGGCATGATTTATTAATGAAAAAATAAGTGTTGTTCTGGTGGTACTGGAGGATTCGAGGGCAGGTAGCCATTGACCTGGCCCAAAGCCTGTGATCATGAGCACATGTGGAAGTAAACTTCTGTTTTCTGGCCCGTGTGAGGATCAGCTACGGTGAGGTTGGGGGTTGATTCCCTCGTCGTGGTTGGGGGGGGGGGGAGGTTGCGGGGAACGTTATTTCAGTTCGGCTTCTTGACTCAAGAGTCAGACTGATGGAAAATAGTGTATTTTGTGAATCTTTTGGTAACCCCATGGTTGGAAGACCATAAACTGGCAGTTCTCCAAGCTGAAGTGGCCGAGTAGTACGATTCATACTCAACGGTCTCCAGTTTTTGGAGAAGTGCAGAACCGCAACTGTTGCAGAGAAATGGCACAAGATTTGTATTCCAATTGGGGTCTCTTGCAATTGGGTGATCAGATGTGATCAGTAAGGCCCAGTATTGGTGGACTAAACAGGTGTCACTGGGGCGGATGATTAAGTAACGGTAAATTGTGCTGGAGCCTGGGCTGTAAACCAAATTCTCCATTGAGACTAGTGAAGCGGTAAGAGTTCCGTTAGCCTTATCATCCCCTGTGCACTATAGTAGATATTTCCTTCTCTCAGTTGTCTACACAAAGTGAATCTCTCCTTAGCCCAAATCCTGTGTGTAGCATCTACCAGAAAGATATCCTATTCCAGCCAGCGAGTAGTGGTCGATTCCCTATAAGTGTGACGTGACTTGAGTTCATCACAACGATGCAGAGTCTGACGATTGTGATGAGGTTTGGGCTCAAACTCGGTGTCATTCCCGACCATTAGCTGTGATTGGGATTAATCTCACCTGGCATGAACTGAGGGATCATTGACTGGGATATATTTAGACCAGGTGAGGCAAATACTTGCCTTGGAACACTCAAGCACTCTGGAGTATTTTTGTTCCTGTGCAGTCCCCTCCAGCTGGAGTTAATTAGATATCCATAATGGTTCCATGCCATAATGAAGAGGATACTGATTTTCTGGTTGACACATCCCGAAGGGGTATAACTTCTGTTACCCTCCGTCCAGTTTGTGTTGTTCTTTAAGGTCATATTAACCAGTCCATACCCAGCGATTTGGTAGGGGCAGATGTAAAGTGATTCAGTATTCACGAACACCTGCAGCTTTTTTAGGGTAAATGTGGGTTTAGGCCAAAGGTTTATAAGGCTTCGATTTGATGGAAGGCCTCTCTCCCTCCGGAAACCAGCAGGAGGTCGTAGGAAGTGTGCAGAGGACGTGTTATTGTCCAGGGAGCTTGGAAATTATGGCGGAACATCTCTGGCCAAATTCCCCTCTGTATGAAAACAGTCTCTTTCACCGTCTGACATTAGTGTATGTGGATTTTATGGAGGTGTAGTTGTGTTAACTCCAAATCCTCATTAATAAGTGGTATCGTAATCATTTATCCTTCCACATTCACATGGAATGTCTTTTAGTTACAGAGCATACTGAACCAAGGCTTCTGCCCCTTCTGATTCACCTGATTTCTCCTCTAAAAAAGGCAAAAAAAAGGAATTCGCCGATGTGACCCCCTTCTCCTCCACCATCGGTCAATAATCTTTGAAACACATCCTTCATCTTCGATTTGGATGCCTCCCAGGGTAAGGTTACTACTAGATCCAGCTTTCAGTCTCATGTATAACAACGGGATATGTGGATGACTGAAGGAGCAGGTGAAACCAATTGAGGATGTCCACATTTATATGGCAACCAATTGGCGGCCGTCAACACTGAACTTTAACCATCTGTGCCACTCTTCTGATCGATTCATATGTCCACCTTCAACCATCCAATCTGGTTCTGTTCGTAGCACAATAACTATTCACACCCACTGCTCCGACACAAGATCCCCGACCGTTTTTTTAAAATGCCCCCCGCCCGAGATACACCTTTTTAGGACAAGGAACACTCCTCTGCCATTGAGGTATATCGCAGCTGACAACAATAGAAAGTGCTGCTTTGGTGAGTGGCCTGGGGTGGAAGAGAACAGAAGCAGCAGATAATCAATGGTGTCTATAATCAGCATCTCCAGGCTTACTGGGAAAGGCCTGTGCTTAAAGTCGGGCCCAGGTTAGGTAAAAGAGAAAGAAAGAGAGAATGATTCCTTCTTTGGAACCTGATAAGAAACGCTTTGTGGTTGGGTCTCCACCCTTGCCTCACCAATCACTGCTGCAGCTACGTCCTTCGGCAGTGTCCTACTTAGCAGGACTGGTACGTGCTGAAGCCAGAATAAGATATTCAAAGTACGAGACTCAAACATAACGTTGCGCATGCAGCCACGCAGGGAGGGAAAAACAGCTCGGGCTCAGGTCTCCACCCCCCCCCACCCTTGCCAGTCATACGCCTCCCAAGGAACGACGCCCGCCCTGTTCCTTGGTTCGTACGAGTTCAGGTCACACACACATGCATGCATCCACTGGAGCCCCCCACCCCCCATGAAGGTTGTGACAGGTTCTGTCCACTAGCCAGACCATAGGTTATCCCACCCCGCTTGTTGGAGTACGGTTGTGTTTTCTAGACACGATGATGCACGACACATGATGGATCCGAGGTTACTGGAGCTGGAGACACACAAGATGCCGTCAGGAGGACCCGGAGACACCTTTCTACAGAGACCGATGTCAATCTAGCCCTGCTCGGAAAGATAGCATGCACCAAACAAACCAATTAGGTAAACCACACAAAAAACGTCGAAGACAGTAAAATACCAACGACAAGCAAATCATCTTTTTTTAAATTTCTGAAGAGAAGAAAAGAAAAAAAAATGCTTTGTGTTATTTGCCTGTTGAGAAAAAAAAGTTATGCCGCTTGCCATTGTATTAGGGTGTTTTGATACTGGTGGTCTATCAGGTGGGCAGTGTGTGGCAGTGTGTGCAGTTTAAGGCTGTTTTTTGAGGTGTTTTGTAGATAACATTGTAATCAGTTGCTCTAAGTGCCCCGCTGGGGAGTTGTTTCTAGCCGATACTCATTTGCAGGGATAAAACAATCATCGTTTGTAGCACACAAATTTGCAGGCACACGACGAATGGCTGCTTATACACTTCCCGGTTAGAGCACCCCCCCTAATTATGAGTATCAGAGCTTGTTCAAGGAGGGTGTTTCGCACGTGACAGCGACAGAAAGCCACATGAACCCAGAATGGTTACGGCTAGGGAACGATCTTAAGAGTACTACAGAGGACATAAAAGGGTACTGGGTGGTAAGGAACAGTCGGTGATTTTGAAGCAGAGGTGACAAATCGAGAAGATATAGCAAAGGAGAAATTCAACTGTGAATTTATGATACAGACTTTGCTGGATCAGTTGGCTATTTCAAACACTGTGTAGCCACTTAATCTGAAAATATCACAGATCTCATTTCAGATCTGCAGCCTCCAAAGATGAAAAAAGTAAATCTGAATGAATTGAATGTGTCGGTGGAAATGAGTTTTTAATGACAAATCCTGTCACTGATGAAAAAGTCCTGGTACCATTTCATATTGCAGCATAATGCAGGCAGTTTGAGCGTCTGTGTTTATCTGTGCGGAGCGGGAGCCATTTTCTAAGGAGGCTGCAGATGAAGAAGAAATACACTCAGAGCAAACCAGTAACTCATTCAAGCCGTGGAAGCTTTTTCCATGTGTTGAGCTGAGAAACTGCGACAATTCAGTCACAGTGGAGATGAAAGCGAATGTGAGTCATCCCTCTCGTAAAAAACCAAGAGGCTGCTTCTCAAAAACTCACAAGAGACTTTCTCAGTGTGTGGCTCATTTCTGGGGCCCTGAAGTCTTGAAGGGCCATGAGAAAATAGTGGAGATTGTATTTATTTGTGTAGTCAGTCTGGGATTTTAAATTACATTACAAAGTAGATATTTTGAACTGAACCCTGTGCTTTCTGATTTTGCCAGATCTGATCTCTGTCTTTAGTGTACAAGTAGTCATTTACCAGGCAATTTTATCCAAAGCAGTTTAACACTTAAAGAGCGTTCGCACTGGCAGTGAATTACAGCAAAAAAGCAACTAGAAGTCAAAGGAGATGTAAAGGGTAGTTCACCCAAAAATGACAATTAGACTGTGTTTTACGTACCCTCGAAGCATCCTGGGTGTATATGACTTTCATCTTTCAGACAAATACAATCGGAGTTACATTAAAAAATGTCCTGGCTCTTCCAAGCTCTATAATGGAAGTCAGCGGGTGTTGAAGTTGAACAGTCCACAAGTCGTCAAATAAAGCTTGCGCATTCATGATAAAACGTGCCGCAGACGGCTCCGGGGATGAATAAAGGCCACCTGTAGCGAATCCATGAGTTTTTGTAAGAAAAATATCCATATTTCAAATGTAATAAACACTTTTCTCTCACTTCCGCTGACTGTCAGACACTGAAGCAGTTCCAGTGGATGACGCAGCACCTTGGCGTTGCATGATTAGTGACGAATGCGGAGAGAAAACAAAACAAAACGCCAGTCATGAATTAAAAGTACAAACCGAGGATTTGCAAAGAATAATGTCGGAGGATTTCGATATAAACCAAAAGGAGACTAGTATTCCTTTGCTACAGGTAAGGAACTTCTCGCTACTTTGATCCTATAACACAAACTCCGCGAGACTAGCAATCTCAGAGGGCGCGTCTGCGCAAGTCATACACCTCCGCCGGAACGCCTTCCACCGATGAAAGATAACGGAAGTGAGAGAAAAGTGATTATTACGTTTGAAATGCTACAGGGGGCCTTTATTCATCCCCCGGAGCTGTCTGCAGCACATTTTATTATGACAATGCGCGAGGGTAGTTGACGACTTGTGGACTGTTCAACTGCAACACCGATGACGGCAATGATCGATTGGGAATGGCCCCCGGACCCATTTTAATATTAGAATCCGACTGGATTCGTCTGAAGAAGCAGGTCATATACACCCAGGAGTCTGGGGGGTGAGTAAAACGCAGCCTAATTTTTTTTTTTGGGTGAACTAACCCTTTAAGGTGGCATGAGTAGCTGTTGGTGATCCGAAAGTTAATGAATTGACCCCTAAACGATCTGAACCCAAAATGTACTGTATTTCACCTGTAATTTGCCATTGTAGAGCTCCAGCAAGAGGTAATCTCTGTGTCCCGCCGCCAGTAGGAGCAGGCCACTACGTCTGCTTGTTTTAAATTGGAGCGACACTTGAAAACTTGACAGATCCTGAATGGCATCTATTCGACAGTAGCTGTCCCCGAAATAGGAAGCTGCAAACACAGAGGGAGAAAGTTTTTTTTTATTCGAAATATTTTAATGATGACGTTCACCATTAACGTGTGAATGTGGAAGTGGGAAGACATACAGCAGATGGAAGTTTGAATTTAAAACTTTTCCAGCTGTCTTTTCAGCTGTTGTGTAGAAAAGACACTGTTCTGGCTTCAGCCCCATGAGAATGTTTATATAACTTATTTTCTGCAGGATTCCCAGAGCTTCGTGTTGTAATGTTCGGCTGTATGCTAATGTAGCCACCTGCCTTGGACTGCAAATTAGATTTTTTCCTCTATTGCTTTCGCTCCTTTAGTAAATCATTCACACATCACTCCTGGGCCTTTTGTCAAGGAGATCCCCGTTCCACTGAAGGGGTTTCCAGGGGCCAAATCAACAGCGTCTACACCACGGTAACATTATACGGCCAGACTCATTGGGAAAGCCCTTCATGGAATTCTGGGAAGGATCCAGAAATGGAACATTCTCACAGGAACTATGGTCAAATGTCTTGGTAGTCAATTTATGACTCATGTAATTCTCTTAAACCGAGATCATCAACAGGATACTATTGTTACAACAAAAACGTCACATATTAGGCAAATAATGACCAAATTTGCAATAGTAAATTAAGGTTAAACATATCACAATGGTATATTCATATGAATTAAAGGAACAGTTCACCCAAAAAATAAAAATTCTTTCATCATTTACTCATTGTTGAGTGAATCATTTGATATGGTGCACAAAGAGGGCTGAAGGCAAGCTTATGGAAGGCCAATGGGTAAGATCACAGAGTGAGTTCAATATGGAAACGTTGACTTGACTCTGACGTGCAATCCAAGGTGAATCAACTCTTTTGACTGGTTACTTGAACTCACTAAATATCAGGACAAAGATTAACCCAGTAAACAGTGATTCGAAGTATGGTTCCTCACACAAAGGCTAGTCGTACAAGAGGATATATCGACTCAGAAACACGTGCGGAACTACAGTCAGTCTGGGACTACTTATAATTTTTGTTGAGTTCTTTTCCATCTTTTTTAGAAACTTGAAAGTTTGTATCCTTTATTGTAATTGCATGGGCAACATTCAGTAGCATTGTCTTCAGATTTCTTATTCCACTAAGAAGTTGTGTTTGGATATTGAAGAGGTAACAGTAAATCTACTGACATATTTTGCTGTGAAAATTAGTCCTTTATGTCCTTGTTAAAATATACTACATAATAGCAGATAGCATCTGATTCATCAGCCGAAAATTTACTGTCATTAGCTAACCGCTAAGCACTAGCTCCTAAGTCAGTGGCATCCAGCCAAGTTGTGTCTCTATTTGTTCCTCTGTATTCATGCATTAAGGAAATAAAATGTTTTGAGAGATATATAGCACTTAATACTCACCATAAATAAAGTGAACTGGATGCACAAAAAACTATGGGAGTAAACTATTTTCATGTGCCAAAATATCTATTTTATGTACAAAGACTATCTTTAGAGTAATTGAAACACTCAATTTGCAGGGTCCGAACAAGTCGTGAGCAATGCATCAAAAGCAACAGAGATCTTCACAGTTCAGCATAGGGTTCTCACAGATACCCCCTATATACATTCAGTCGATGCACTCCAAAAACAAACACATAAATCTTGCAGAAAGAGCCAAAAACAACAGGAGGCAGAGCAAAACGCTGAAGCTCATATGATCTTTCATATAATAATCTATAACGCTGAAAAGGTTATAATATTTAAATCTGAGCCTGCAAAAGACTGTCCACACAGATCTGAGACCTTTAGATAGCATATAAAGCAGATAGAACCCAGCAAATCGAGATGAATTTTAATGAAGCTACATTTATCTGAAGCCTGTAACTCCGATTTGGTTTAAATCAGTGCTCAATAACGTTCTGCAATGGCCAGAGAGAGAATATATGGAATTAGTTGGGAATATTTCCTTCAGCTTTACGATCATCAGGTCTGTTTTTGTTGGAAAATTCACGGCGCACATGGGAGGCAGAATGAGCAACTGGAGCCCAAGGACTCTGAGGTTCAAGCCGCTGTCGGTGCGCACTGAGCATGCTCAGGCCAGAAAAGACACAAGGGCCACAGTGAGCACAGCAAGCACAGATGAATCTGGAACCCATTAAAGGTCTTTGAGGGGATTCTAAATGGGGCACATGTGTTGAAGACCCCCAACCATTCCAGAATTCAACATGCACCATACATTTAACCAAGACTCAGCTCTCGTCTTTATAGGCGAGTCACATCTCATTCCATGGTAAAAACACAGGCGGCAGGCTTTTGTTTGTAAATGAGCATCATTATTCTGTTGGTTAGTTGATTACGAAACTCCATTAGTTTAAAGCAAACGTAGTGTTTGAAAAGAAAACCAATAGTGGAAAAATCGAGAGTGATGGCAGTATGGACAGAAAGATGGACTCTATGTGTGCCAAAGTGAAATTACAAAATCGATTTGGCATTGGTAGAAACATAAATCTATTTAAAGGGGTCCTATTATGCTTTTTCACTTTTTCAACTTTATTTAGTCTGTAATGTTGCTGTTTGAGCATAAAAAAAGATCAGCAAAGCTACAAAGTTCAACGTCCACTTCAAAAAGAGATATTTGATTTAACAGAAATCACTTTTCAAAAACTACAATGAACGACTCGTTTGGACTACAACACAAATTTTCCAGGATTTGTGATATCACAAAAATCGACGAATGGGACGAGACCTGGTTAAGCTGCACACTAGAGAAGGCAACGAGTGCTATCACTATATCGGAGACGCGCTAGCTTTCCCAAGGCAGATGAACTTAGAGTGGTTATAATCATCCGGGTTTAAATTGCGCTCAAATTGTTTTGATTTTTACGCAATATTTACACTGAAGCTTGCAGGCGGCTATGGTAAGGGGCATGACCAGGCGCCGAGTGGAGCCAATCACAACACACACTGGCCAAGCTAACCAATCACAGCACATTTCGTATTTCAGAAGGCGGGCCTTCATTTGATACAGGAACTATTCAAGCTGTTCATGCCAGACTGGGGATAGAGGTGTTGTAATAATGTAAAATATGATGAAAATAATGTGTGTTCGGGGGAAACAAACAACCCTAGTATGGAGAGGCCTGTTCTAGTACACCCCCAAAACAAACTCAAGACTTTGTAAAAGAGCATAATAGGACCCTTTTAAAGTCAACATGAAAGCAGAATTATTATTACAAATTCCTTAGATATTTGTCTTTGTAATCATCAAAATCAAAACTTGACACACATTTAAAACATCTCTGCTGCTCATGTGACGAATGTCTCTTTCAGTCCCTCGACCTCCAAACCACCTCCATTCTGCTACATAAAACCCATTTTGACAATCCAGTCAATTCTGATAAATAAGGTCAATCCTTTCCCCATTTAATATTCTATTTCACTCTGAAATATGTCAGAATATTGAAGTAAAATGTATTGATGTATTTCAAATTGACCTATAAGTGAACTGACCAATAAGTACATCATTTATCAGTGATGGTAAAGTACAGAATTCTGAGTATGTAGTGAGTCAGAACACTATTGGACATAAAATTGTTGATTACACAACCGTTTATTACACTTTGCATGTACAGTAAATGTTAAAATATATTTATAAGAGTGTCATGGAAATTTTTTATGCAATATAAATGTCAAACACAATAGAAACTCTACTTTTATAGTGCAGCAGTCAGGTATAGGAAGTAAAAATCCCATTAATTTTCTTCATAAGGGAATTGATTTTGACCTATAACTTATAAACCTTTATAGACAGATGTATTACGAGCTATGAGATTATTAATCGATGGTATATGCTTTTGTTGAAGCCGTCAAGCCGCATTATTGTGACTTATTTTTTAAATGATGTTCAACAGCGAAATTCCTGATTAAAAACTACATTACCCATCATGACGCTGCAGAGAAATCTCTACCAATCAGTGAAATGCGACAAGCAAACCAAATGCTCCTACTCCCATAAAGCACGTGATGTAATAGTTAGTCTCCTAATGCTCTAAAACTACTATGCATAAATGCAGATATTACAATAAATGTAAAAAAAGTATGTTTCTGTATATAACATATTTAAATCAGTAGTTTTTGTCTCTGGGAAAAAAGAAATAGGGAAAAATACTTCGGAAACCAAGGGTGCTGAAAAAAAAGTGTTCTTTGATGTGACTTTCTAAGTCACACTAGCTTAATCATATGATGCTACTATTGCTCTTGCATCCTTCGCCCTGGGAAACTGTGTGCTTGTGCATGTGTATGTCCCTGGACGTCTGCCAGGGCAGATGGCGCTGCCATGAGGGCCGCTCCAGTCTGTATTTTTAGTGCTCAAAGGGAACTGAGTGGGTCTCTGTCTCCTCATCCTGTGAATGAATCAGACGCACCCTAGTTTCTCAAAACCCCGTCAGATATCCGGAACAACTGGAACCAGCGGAAGCAACCTGCTGTTTAATCTGCCAAACAAGAGATGTGTAGATCATAGGCGGAGGAACCAGACTAAAAGAATCCATAATGAAGCAAGTGTTTTAGCACAGCTATATTCTGTCAAGGCCGAACCTCTCTGAAGGTGCCCTTAACTCGCTTGCTCATTTGGCTCACAAATGATTTGCTGTCCACGGCTGCGGTCATGGGGAATAAATGGATCTCTCCTCATATGAGCTCTGTGCCAGTAAAACAGGCCTGGACTCGATCCAGTCTCTGCACCATACACCTGCTCTTATAATATGACTGTCTGAACTTTCACCTGAGCTTTTGTCCCCAAATTACATTTTCACCACTACAATAAAAAAGAAAGAAAATGTGAGTCACTGAACCATGGTACCAACAGTTCTGTTTGCACTTTGCCTGCACTATTCAAACAAACACAAATATTAAATCTAAAATATACATTTTTAAGAGCACATCTCAAAACATGGCAAACATCTTTTCCTGTGTGCTCTCCATGGTAACAGGGAGTGACCATTATGTTTCCTATAACAAACCGCTGAGCTGCCGGTAAGATTAAACATAGTAAATAGCGGTTCTGCTGATAATTTGTTCCTCTGGTTATGTAGTGACTGTGTGTGTGTGTGTGTGTGTGTGTGTGAGAGAGAGAGAGAGAGAGAAAGAGGGATGTTTGTAATTACATCAATCTTAAAGCTGTGTTTTACTGGAGTCTCTCTCTATATAGACTCTGAGCTATTCGTGGGCAGCGCTGTTGCTATGGCAGATCAAAAACAGCCTCTGCGTTGATCAAAGTCTGTCAAGATATTTAAAAAAAATACTATTTTACAAGAAAATAAGGATGATGACACATCAGTAAACAAGTAGGCCTCTTTTTCCTCTCAAAGAGCTATATATGAAAAATAAGGGTGGAAATGGAAAAACAAGGCTTTATAGCTTTCTCTGAGCAACACATCCTTTAAAATATAGAGAAAAAAAAAATTTAAATTTAGATCGTTCCTTCCATTTCCTCTACCTGATTTCAAACGGGCTGATAATGCCAACAGTACGTCAAAACGTGCGTGATGATGCATCCTGACGTGCCATATTTGAATGTACACAAATGAGATTTGAGAGCTATTGTGGAGGGGAAGTTTTTCTGCAAATATCAACTTAAAAACTGGTCATCACATGAATTTATTGCATGACTTCATGACACTCATAGCACACAAGGATTCGTCAAAATGATCAAAACGAATCACTGCCTGAAGACGATGTTCATTATGCAGCCCATACGCATGTATCAGCACACAAGATAGCAGCTACAAGTGAAAATCAAAAGTGTGATAAACCCCGCTACAGACACGGTGGCCATCACATCCCACGAGCCTGTAAGTTTTCCACTGCTGTATGCCATTACTGTAAAAAAAGAGGACACATAGCTCGGGTGTGTTTAACAAAGACTAGACACAGTAGTGACAAGGATGCAGCCGGCATCACAGTCCTTTCCCTCACATTTCATTTACATATCCATCCCCTCTTCTCTCAAACACATGCTCAGAGGGAATTACTGGACTTTTTCCACAGCACACCACCGACAATTATATTAATTAAACCATCTCAACCTTTAAATACAAACAGCATGCACACATTCTCACACACTCAAAATAATACATATTAAAAGTAATATAAAATATTAGAATTTAAAGTAACTGTTTTCTATTTGAAAATATCTTATATATTGATATATGCTAACATACTAAGAGCAGGCATTTGTGTGCTAGAAACGGGATATGTTTGGCCTTAAAGGTCAGAGGTCTGGATTCTGTTGCCGAACAGGAAGTGGGGGTAGGTAGATGAGCATCTGGAGAGAAAAACTCTACATCTCTATTCCATTTTTTCTTCTCTCTATCCACTCAGCGACTAAAACAACCCAGAAAACCCAGTCTTAATGTGCAGATGCCATAAACAACTGTTTTTGCTCTCCACAGGAGCTGAGGCCCATGTTTGGTTTGCAGTAGCAGAACTGCAGAGAACGAGGGAACATGCTGAATTATTTTCCCTAGCGTACACATAGCACTTTCAGATGCTCCCAGCAGAATGCTTAGAAGCTGATGCTAGATTCACCGCAGCAGTGCGAGAAACTGCCCTGTTGGCATGATGTCACTCACCTGCATGCTAAAGGGAGAAATTGTGAGGGGAAAAAAGGGGTAGAACCTAGAATTAAAGGGGTCATATGACGCGATTAAAAATTTTCCTTTCTCTTTTGAGTGTTACAAACTCTTGGTGCATAAAAAAGATCTGTAAAATTGCAAAGACTAAAATCTCAAACTTAAAGAGATATTCTTTAAAAAAGTTAAAAGTCAGCCACGCCTACCTAAAACAGCACGTTCTAACACGCCCCCACATACAGTACCTACATCACTATGTGGGAAAATTTGCATAACGCCACCCAAATGTTCACGCAAAGAAAGAAGGTGTAACATTATTGTTGCTGCCACCGCCACCGCCACCGCCATGTTGTGAAGACACTGTTTTTCGTTGCGAAAATACTTAGTTTGGCCTTCCAAAAATGGACACGACTAGAAATCAGTGGTAAGTTGTATTTACAACACTGTTCCAGAACAGTTCAACAAAAATATTAGATGTGTGCAGCACATTTTATGGAGGACTGTTTCTGATCCTGGGAGAGTAGCCTACAATGCCGGCTGTACTGTCACAGACTGTAAGTACGTTTTTATATAAAGGATTTGCCACTGACGATTCAAAAACGAGTTTTTTGGGCAGTGTAGAGTAACGCTTGTTGTTTGTAATTTCTCCGATCACAGATGCAGACATGGTTTTATGTTTACGCGGCGCAATGCAACATGTAAAATGACAGTGTAAGTCATTATAATCCGTAATTATGCTCCCAGTGTATGCAACAAATGCCTCGTTTATAAGGGTTTTAATGTTTTTGTCTCGTCGCAAAGGTCAGGACACGGAATCACAATATGGTAAGGGGCGTAACAATTCCGTCACACGCTTGAGGTATTCGGCCAAAAACAACGCACTGGATAGCTGGCCAATCACAGCACACCTCATATCTATGTATCTAATTTAATATATGACAAAGAAAATAGGATAAATTTTTTTAGGGGAGTTTGCTATTGATTTCCTTAGTGATCATTAGGTGCAAAAAGGTGGAAAATTTCCAGTAAATTTCAGAAATAGTCCAGAAATTTTCGAAACTTTCCAGGATTTTTTGGAATATTCCAGGGATTTTTGGAAAGATTCTGGAAATGTACCACCCCTTTGCAACCCTAGTGATCATACCTACAGTTTTCTTCTGTGAAATAGCTGTTGGGCTATAAAACTTGGCATAAACACGGCTTTTGTTATTTCAGAAAGTTGATTAATATTATTTTTCTATCTCCACGTGGCCATATGTGAAAAGACAAGTCATTTCGGAGATGAAGTAGATTATTAATATTTGATGGAATATTATGCAACCATTTTTTCTTTTAGAATGACATGCACCGTTGATTTGCTCACAATAAGATCAGAAACATTGATTAGGACAGTAAATAGTGCTGATTTCGATTTCATGATGCCATTAAAGGAGCTGTGCTCAAATACAGATGTGTTACATAATGATTGTGTAAATATTGACTCTCATCGTGTCTCATCATGGGGGGAACACATCGAACAACGCAAGCCTTGTGCTGTTAGCATGAGGTCAATTCCTGATTTCTATCAGCTCAGCGTTGCATGAAACGCTTCATTGTGCTACCGATCTTGCACATAAATCACCTCTTTAATGTCGATGTGGAGTGATTTTAACTCTTGACAACTGAACCTTTATGCTTGTAAATGTGCATATGTATGTGTTTATGAATTCCTCTGGGCTGTAAGAATAAGTGCTGGTGTGTTTGATCAGCAAGGCTGATCTGACGTCCAAAATACACACACACACACACGCACGCACGCACACACACACACAATAAAATAATATAAACAATATTGTTTGCTATATTAAATTATATTATTTTAAAAATTACACCTAAATTATATTATATTAAACCTTAAAACCTTTTCCAGGAGTGCACATTCTCAAGTTAAAGGCAGTTTTAGTTTGTAATTTGATGTGTGTGTGTGCGTGTGTCTCTTTGTGGGAAAACCACTGGGGTTTAATTATAATCAGAGACTGTTTCTAATCTAGGTTTACATGTCTGATTTTAAGGCAGTAGAGATGAGATGGTTCTGCTAGTTCAGGGCTCGCCGAGTTTCAAACTCTCACTGATGGCGGGGTAATGGTTTAAACATGTGGCTCGGTTGGAGATCACCGCAGTGGAGGTGTATGTGTGTGGAGAGGCATTTGTTTAAATAAGTCTGTTGAATGTCAGCGTCTCTTCAAGGTGCCCTTTAAACACCCTCAGTTCTCCCTTTACCTGAAAAACACACCCTTTCATCATACAACACAGTCAACATAAACTAGAGTCTGAGATCCACTGTGTGAGTGAATAATCTAGAAGACAGATGCACATAAAGTCCTCATATGGCATAAAACAGGTGCATACATCTAGAACACGCTGTAAAAGTCAAAGCAGACAGGAATGTGTTTTTATGCACAGGCGTTTCTGTGTGCAGATGGATTTTCAGACTGTCTCACAATCACCTCATCGACGCGTCCCCAGACAGATAAAGAGGAGTATTTATCGGGAGATTGTGAGCATGAGGAGAGTCAAAAATGAGCAAAAGGCAAAGAGCAAAAGATGTAAATAATGTGTATAAATCATCCTGCCACCTGGAAGGTTTTTATATACAAGTCTGAGAATCGGAATTGTGTGGAAGCTTATTTCTTGCCTTGTAATTCTGAGATATAAACTCAACTCGCCCAAATTGTGAGCTATAAGCTATGAGCTATAATTGTGAAATAAGTGTTAATTACCTTATTTACCTGTATTTAAAACAACAACAACAACAACAACAACAACAACAACAAAAAAACAGAATTGTGAGATGTAAATTTAGAAGATAAAAAAAGATAAAAACTCACTTTATATTATTCGTGTAGGAACTAAGCTCCGTATAATTAGAACACGTTCTTTAAAAAAGTTGAAAAAATTACATGCATTTATGCATCTGAATATTGAATATATGTGTATTTTGTCCTACTGAACTTGTTTTAAATTTGAGACAAAATATACTTGTATTGAAGCCAGTCCACGAAAACAAGTCTTAATAATGCTATGCAGTGTTGCTTCTCAAATACATATTGTTTTAAGGATTTTTAGATATTTTAACTGGAAACAAATATACTCATTAGGAAAAGGATTCTTTTTAGGATGCTGCCAATGAAGCTCACTAGGTTTTAAAGCTCTTGTCTTCTATACGTCTGTCTCCTGTTTCTGGTGTAGATATAGTCTGAAGGATGTTTCCTGCTCATAGGAGGGGCTATAAATCAGCCCAATTCTGAGGAGACATTCAAAACTCCCACAGGTCCTGTTACCCTTTACTGATCTCGACTCTGCCCTCACTATATATTAAACACACACACATATGGGTGACCCCTGGTGTTTGCTGACGTTTAGGGGTCACGTGTCATGTTATAGTCCTAACTAGCCACTGCTGCTGACACACGCATATGTTTCACCCCACAATTTTTGTTTTTTATGAGGATAGATTACAATGATCAGCTGCAGGAAAGCCTTTGAGAGTGAAGCAGGAACCACAAAAACACCCTGAAACTTCAGCAATCAGTAATTAAAGCTCTTTCTGGACATTTTTGGCTGTCTTTGTGTTTACAAAACACAAAGATGGTTTGGACTGGATCTATTATTATCATCTATCTAGGCTATCTATCTATCTATCTATCTATCTATCTATCTATCTATCTATCTATCTATCTATCTATCTATCTATCTATCTATCTATCTGCCCAGTTGTCCGTCCATCCATCCTACCTCAAGCTCTGTTTCAAAACCAAATGAGCTCTTTACCAAGGCAGTAAAAGAGGGCACATTCAAGATGGTAGGGTGGTTGCAGACAGAAAAATTATTATAATTTTGACCAAATTTTACAGCATTACTCAAATCCTTCACAGATAAAATAATCCCAGAATGCATTGTGACCAGCTCAGAGAAAATCTAAGATGATGGGTTTAAGTTTGGGTGAGTAAAACCAATATATATATATATCTTCAGTCCTAAAAACTTACAGATTAAAAAAACTTATAAATTTAGTTCAAATGTATAATTTTTTACTCTGTAATTTGTAAGGATCGTAAGGACCAGAAAAACCACCCACGGCTGGTTGAGACGATTTTTTTTCTAGCAGGGACGACAAACATACATAATGTATATATATTTTAATAACTATAGTATTTTATATTTTAAAATAGAATTAAATAAAGCATTTTAGTTTTTTAAAGTATTTTCACACAAAAAAAAATCATCTCAACCAGCCTTGGGTGGTTTGCTGGTCTTTCCTCAACAGACCAGTGTTACCATACTGCATGGGAAACAAGCTGAGACCATCAAATGTGATTAGACTGATGTTTTTTTCTAGCAAGGTTATTGAGTATCAAATCTTTAGCTGAGAGCTGAGAAAAGGTTCTGTTTCTGTACATTTTTTCCCCATTGCATCATGTCTCTCTATTTCATCAATGTCGACGTCCACTAGCACAGAGTTAAAAGTAGTTTAGCTTTGCTCACTAGGGTCTGAAACAGGGCGACAGTGTTCTCAATGTTCTCAAATCAGAAGATCTAAGCCTACAGGACAGATCAGTCTTATTAAATGTGGATCGTCTCTGATGGACCACATCAAACCTCAGCACATACTCTCATCTCACCGCTGGAGCTCTTCAATCTGATAGCAGAAATATCACCCAGATTGGGGATTATTATTTGGCTTGACGACAGAAATTGACTTGGAGGCAGCTGGGATATTTTTGAAACACTCAGAATACACTTTTAGTTCAACAATAGACTCTTTGTTTATCAGACTATGTGCCTTTCATTCTTTCATCTGTTCATTGCCGTTCCTTGGTGGCTTGTGACCAAAGACGCATTTCTTAACACCGTGACGGCGCTTCAACTGGGCGTTCCTGGACACGTTCAAAAGCATTTCTCAGGAGGTGAAAACATCTCACTCAGTAAACAATTTGCTAGCAAACAACACAAGGAACCAATTTGCAAACCTCTATTTAACACTTTTACAGCATTCCAGAACACGCTGTGACACAAAGTAACATCTTTCACATCTGATTAGTGTTTTCTAAGTTCACAGACTCCTAATAGGAGCTGTTGGATGTGTATGGATGAACACATTCTGTCAGACTGATACTGTCTTTACCAGCTTCATCAAAAATTGCTGTGCTATTATGGGAACATGCTGCTACTTAGTTTACAAGGCGATCTATTATTATGGTATATGATTTCAGATGAACCCATTCTAAAATGTCAAACAAGAAAAATCAAACTGGTTTGCCACTTTGCATGTTGGCCAGACAGTTCCTTTCTGTCTATATTAAAGAGTTTATGCAGACTAAACTTGATATTTAAAGTCAAAAGTCTGGCTCCAACCTAGATCCAAACCAAACCAAACCAAACTTAAATCTTATGAATACAAAATTACATTTGTAATTCCCCTTCGAGGGAACTCGCACTGTGTCCTCTAGCAGTCGCTATGGTAACGCAGTGTCCCAGAGAACCATGGTTACATGCGGTACCTGAGATGTTTTCTGCAGCAAATGCGGATAATGCTTGATTATTTCGCTCCTGTCGTACTTGAGTTGAACATTTAAGTCTGACTGCTTAGAAAAGTAACCACTCGTTGCACGATTCGGTATCATTCATGTATTGCACAGAAGTTTAATACTTAAGGTTAATTGTCTACTCAAATAAACCGTAATAGTGACGCTTGCTTTAGCGAACACTCTAGAACATTCCTCACAGCTCCGTTTTCATTCACGTCCAATTAAATATGGCGTCTGCCCCTATACTAAGGTTCATTGAATCTCTTGCTGACCGAACCTTTCACTCATGTGGATCCCACTAAACTAACCTGCTGCACATTTCTCATGATTCCTTCAAGATGTTGTACAACGCAATGCCATGAATCAGGAGTGAGAACTGCAAAGCTCTTAACTGCCTCATAAATCTAATTTCATATAGTGTAAGTTTGATTGATGACCTTTTATATACTCAAATGTGTCATGACTGTAAACAATTTCATATCACAATGTTTTTATGCACTAATTTAAACCTAGTGCTTGAGTTAGTCATGTGGTGGGATCACAAAAGGCACTAATGAAGAAAATCTAAATTATTAAAAACAAAAATGATTAAAAACATTTTTTTTGTTGTTGATTGAAGTAAAGCTGTAATAAAATAAATAAAATAAAATCTAAAATATTAGATGAAGAACAAACCAAAAGAATATTTATGTTGCCTTGGCAACTAACTGAAATAAGCACTAAAATTATTTACAGGAAATAAATAAAAACAAATGAGACCTAAAACGTTCACTGGTTCATATTTAAACATGGGCTTGTGGATATGTGATATCAAATGGTCATTTTGCCATAATACACAATAGTAAATGCATAAATGGACATAACATATTGAGATTTTTGAATTATGAAATATTTACTTGATTGAGTTTAAATGACTTGATTATAAGAGAAGGAAATGAATGCGTGATATGTGTGTTATAAAATACATAAAATGAGCACTGCTACAGGAAATTGTTTGTTTGGGACAAAGTTATACAGTCTAGAGTCATTGTGCAAAAATATTTGACTACAGAATGCCATGATTGACCAATCAGAATCAAGTATTCCAGAGATCCATGTAAAAGCAGGGTGGTGCCATCTTCTAGCTGAAGCACACAGCCAATAATATTGCTGCTACATTAAAAAGTCATATATTTGTATCAAGTTCCACTTTGTTTGGATTAGACAAAACCTTCTTAAGCACTGTAACGAATTGCTCTTCGTGTGGCCGATGCTTCCTGCTACCATTCTAGAGCCATCAATCAGAGGTAATGACAGGCAGAGACGGGTAGTGTGTGTCTGACCGCAGGACAAGGTTGTTTCTAAACCCACCCATTCCTCCAGCTACTGCACAACCCGCAAACACACACACACACACACACACAGACCAAGACACAGACACAGACACAGACACAGACACGAGACACACAGACACAGACACAGACACAGACACAGACAGACAGACACACACACACACACACACACACACACACACAGACACAGAAAACAGAACAGACACACACACACACACACACACACACACACAGGACCACCACACAGATACAGACACAGACACAGACACACACACACACACACACACAACACACACACAACATACACACACACACACACTCACACTCACTGACACAGACAGACACACACACACACACACACACAACACCACAAGACAACACGCACGCACCCAACAGACACAGACAGACACAGCCAAAGAACAGACCAGACACAGACACACACACAGACACAGACCACAGACACAGACACAAACCACAGACCACAGACCACAGACACAGTCCAGACCAACACACACACACACAACACACACAAAACACACAAACACACAACACACCAGACACTCACACTCACTCACACCAACAACAAAGACAGACACAGCACAGACCACACAGAGTTTTTTTTATAAAAAATGTTACGCCAATTTGGTAGTCAAGCACTTTCTTCTTCCAAAATAAGGTAATTAATAATAACGATGAAATTTATATTCTTATTAACTAAACAACGTTATTGTTTAGAAGTATAATTTTAGATAAACAACAGAAGTCTAAAGGAATCACCTCAAAAAAGTAGTAGTCATTAATAATAATAATAATAATAATTGTATATATTATAAATAATAATATTAGTAAACATAATATTTAATTGTAATATTATTAACTATCTAACTAGAATGACCTCATAATCGTAGCAGTAATAATAAAGTTTATTTATGATTTTTAAATTTATAATATGAATAATATTAAACAAACTTAATTTTAATATTCTAATTTTTTTAAATAATGAATGTTTTTATTCTAAAGATAATAAGGTCTCACGCTGATGATGAGATGATGCTAATATAATACATTTATTTATAATATTTTTTATATTAATTAGTATAGTATAGTATTTATATTGATAATATTAATAAAACTTAATAATTTAATTGTAATATTATAATAATATTTGTTTATTAAATAATAATTAAGGTCTCACCTCGTAGAGTAGTAGAGTAGTAGTAGTAGTAATTATATTCATACTATGTCTATTAATTATATTGAATTAATAAATATTAAATAAATGGTAAGGTTAATTTAAGTAATATAATTATAGAATATTATTAATAACATTAACTACAGTATTGTAGATTAGTAATTTTGTAAACGTGTTTGTGTGTGTGTGTAAATATTCGTTTTACCCCCTTTTGTGCCTGAAGAGCTGAATGTTTATAAAGCGCTTACACAAAGCTTGTAATCTCACACAAACATGCTCTTTCAGTGAAGCAATTACTTAAGAGTCCCTACGTGTGCAGTATGTGTGTCTATGAATCACAGCGGGTCCGTAACACCTTGTCAGCGTTGCTCATTTCCGCTGATTAACTCAACTGAGTCATTATGGTTTTGCTAGAGAAGAGGTAGACGGTGAAGGGATAGAATTTTCTCCCTGCCGCCACACAGACAGAATCACCACTGCCTTGAGTATTGCTATGGCAGTCCTTGAAGTGGTTTTGTGCTCATAAGAGGGAGAGTTGCTTTTTTTTTTTTTACGTTTATGAGGCACCCGATGAATCCAACTTAGACGGGAGGGGCCGACGGGAGGAGAGAGGGCGGATGGGGGCCGGGTGGAAAAGGAAAACTGAGCAAATAAAATAAATAGTCTCAACAAAAGTAATTTTTCTGTTGTAAGAAAGGGTCTTTGTGCTGAAACCCCACCGACTTGGTGTCGCACTGCATCATGGAATACCAAGGGGGGAGGAAAAAATACAGTTTTTGAATAAAAAAACTACCAAAAAAGGAGACGTGTTTCACAAGCTGTTTGAATAATGGCTTTTTTCAGAAGCTCCCTAAACTCAGTGCCAAATAGTTTGGCTGTTGGTCGAGGGCGTTTTACCTCGAGGGCATCCGTCTTACCTCGCTCTGCCAATGACAACAGAACAGCTCTGACATGTAACCCTTTACAAGGCATAAAGGTGGGGTAAGTGATTTCTGGTAGCCAATGTTGACATTTCAAATCACCAAAACAAACATGCCCTTACCCCAAAAGGGTCTCGCCCCTATTTGATAGCTCCGCCCCACACATACACACGCAACCCAGGCAATTAGTTCTGTGAAACAAAGCAAAACAAATGTTAAACTGTGTCTACACCGGACACGAGTGGCGCTGCGCGACAAAATACTATAGAACTCATTATAATCAGTGATGCTGTCTACACCATAGATATATATAAATATCTATGGTCTACACTGGATGTGGCGCGGCACGACAAATCCCAGACAGAAAACTGCTGCCGTGTTCTATTTATGACGTATTGACACAAATTTCAATGATTTTCAATGGTCGTTTGATCGCGTCCAGTGTAGGCAGACTTTAGCTGTTGTAGACGCGGTGTTACTCACTTATTGAGAAGAAACAAAGCAACCTCGGCGTCCGATCGCAGGCCTTCCGCTCCTTGAGTTCTCTCCGATATTTACACGGGTCCTACTTCTTGCCTTAAGCCTTCTTTTGTTCCGCAGACGTTTTCCTCTTTTGGTTTTTATCCGCCGTCTCTATCTTTCTGTCGCTCAGCTTGCTAATGTCCATCCTGTGCACTGAACGCTCTCTCCTCCACATCATGAGTAGACACGCCCCTTACTGCTGATTGGCTACAAGTTTGTTTTGCTACTCGGCCCGAATCAGTTTTCTAAAGCGTTTTTGATAAAATACATATACCCACCTATAATTAGTTACAAAAAAACAAAAAAAACACGCTTCCTTTCCCTCCAGACTGACACATCAGGCCCATCCATCACATATTAATACATCTACTGTAATAAAATATGCTTTGAGAACAAATTGTATGTAGGGTTCACTGGAAGATGCAAAGCACAAACATGACATTTGTAGCTCAATGCACCCTGAAAAATCATGTCAAAGTAATCATGGCTTCTGAACTTTCTAATGAAATTTGACCAGGGAATCTACATGCCGAACTGCCACAAACTCACATAACGTCTGAAAATGTACAGATTTCCGCAATGAAAATAATTACAGTTTACCATGCAACAGCATTCACAACCTGTTTTAGAATCAGAATCAGAATCAGAATCAGAATCAGAAGAGCTTTATTACCAAGTATGTTTACACACACAAGGAATTTGACTTGACGACAGGAGCTTCCAGTGTAGAGAAGTACAAACATAGTGCAGACATACATTATAGTGTAGACATACATAGGAATAACACAGTAGGGATGTAATATAAAACTAATATAAAAAAATATTAGTTTTTATTACTTATTACTTTCCCAATGTGACATATTTATGATTAAAACCTTCACACACAACCACAGTCACATGCCAGTAAAGTGCATACACTGTCTTCAGGCATATATCATAATTTTCCACCACAAAAGATTTTCAGATATTTCCTTTGGATTTTATAGTCTAGAAATATAGTCACTGAATAGACTGTAAAATCCAGATATCGCCAGAAATTCTGAGCCGTTTACTCAATCACAGATGTTCGGTAATGCCTAAATCAGCCATTCTGACGTCTCTCAATTTCACATCCTTTAAAGGGAGTAAAGTTTAGCTTTGTCCTTGACTTTTCATAATAGGATTCATGCAGTTGTGTCCATCATTCTCACATTTTCCACGACTTTTGAAAGCATTTCACATTGCCAGACCGACTGCCAAGTTGAACTGGCGCTGTTCGGAAACCTCTGTTTGTTCTGTGCAACGTCCTGAAGTTGCATTCCACCGACGTTACTTGTTCTACTGAGACGACACATGGAAAACTATTTACGATATTCACACTTTCATACCAAAAGTGGCTTACAAGACAGTGAGCATTTTGTTAGCAGCACGTAGTGAAGAACAGAAGTCAAATTCACAGTTTTCCAGCATTCTTACAACAGCAGCTGTTCACGTATCAATCAAAATGCAATTCCCCACAAAAGCCACTTCAGGCTCTGCTCATTGGCATGCATGCAGGCTGGAAATATGGAATGATAATTAGATATTTTCATTGTTTTTGAAGAATGCAGCTCTTTCGCTTGCAGATGAAGTATTGTGAAGAAGCTGCTTGGAATTCTCCCAGCAGATTTGCCCTTCGATTCCCTGACCTTCCCCAGAAGCTTCCAGACCTGACCAACATTCAGAGCTCCTCTGACTTCATTACGAGTGTTTATCGATTTAAACTCATGGCTGTTTACTGTCTCTTATGCAAACTGACAGTAGAGTAGCTGTTTGATTCCTCTCCGGCGTTCTGTCTCACTTTTGGAGACCTTTGACTAGACTTGAACATGGCTGGGTGGATTCTAATAGAGAACAGGTCAAACATTTATTTCAAATTCAGCTCTGAGGATCCTATTTTAACGAGTAATGACAGATAACATTCTGCTTTTTATAATTGCTCAGAAGAACCTCATATATAATAGATAACATGCCCTGTGGGGAATCGTTGGGATTCTAAGGCATTCCCAAGTTTATGTTGAGGATGGGGTCAAAGTTCTGTGGAATTCAGAGACTGAACATGCAGCATTTAATGGCCTGGATTTATTTTACCATTGACAGCAATTAAAATGATCCATATGGATTCTTAGCATGCAAACACCCTGAGAACACCCAGTTTGTGTCTGTGAGAGGACTGGAGCATTTGGTTAATAAATTCACATCATTAGAGACCCCCAAACAGGAGGTTCATTTACGTCCACAGAGTTGCTAATGGCTAATTGCCCTGGTAATGTTTCCCTAAGAGGCTGGTAAAGTATTAGAGAACTTATTACCCCCCCCACACACACACTTCAAACAATACACATAGTCCACACACAGTTCACACACTCTACACAAACACAAACACAATACACAGTTGCAGCAATAGCTGTGAGTGTTGAGTTGTGTTATCAACTGTGGTTCATAAAATAGTGGTGTTTTATGAACTGTTTTACATTATAGAACTTTTTTGTAGCACTATAGAGTTGCATTATAGAGCATGTTGCACTATAATGTTGTATTATAGAAAACATTGTGTTGTGGAGTTGTTATACTGTAGAGTGTGTTGTGGTATAGAGCTGCTTTATAGACCCTTTAGCATAGAGTTGCATTACAGAGCACCATGGTGAACTAACTTAATAGAGTGTGTTGTGCCATAGAGTTGCATTATAGAGTGTCATGTATACAGTTGCATTATAGAGCATGTTGCAGTATAGACTTGCTCTATAAAGTTGCTTGTACTATAGTGTTGCATTACAGAGCGTGTTGTGGTATAGAATTGCTTTATAGGCCCTTAAGCATTGTAGAGCTGCATTATAGAGCACCACGGTATAGAGTTACTTCATGGAGTGTGTTGTGCCGTAGAGTTGCATTATAGAGCGTATTACTGTATATTTGCTTTATACACCCTGTTGTACTATAGAGTTGCATTATAGATTGTCATGGTATAAAGTTGTTACAGAGCATGTTGCGCCATAGAGTTATAAGACATTATAGAGTGTGTTGCATTATAGAGTTGCTCTATAACGTTACGTTTTAGAGCGTGTTGCACTATATAGTTGCATTATGGAGCATACTGCTGTATAGAGTTGCTTTATACACCTTTTTTTGCTATGCGTTAAAGACCATGCTGCTGTATAGAGTTACATTATAGAGCATTGACGAATAAAGACTTGTTAGGCAGAACTGCGCCATAGAGTTGCACTTTAGAGAGTGTTACTACAAAGAGTTGCTTTATACACCCAGTTGCATAGAGTTGCGTTATAGATTGTCACGGTATAAAGTTATGTTATAGAGTGTGCTGCGCAATAAAGTTGAATTATAGAGCATGTTGCGATATAGAGTTGCTCAATAGACCCTGTTGTTCTGTAGAGTTATTTTATAGAGCGTCATGCTGTAGAATTGCGCTATAGAACGTGTTGCGGTATGGAGCTGCATTATAGAACTTGTTGCTATGTAGCAGGGGTTCTCAACTCTGACCCTCGAGGTCCACTTTCCTGCAGAATTTAGCACCAATCCTAATCAAACACACCTGAACAAACTAAACAAGGTCGTCCGGATGAATAGAAAGTTACTGGAGTAAGTTGATCAAGGTTGGAGATAAAACTATACAGGAAGTGGACCTTGAAGACCGAGTTAAGAACTGAAGACAGAGTTACTTCTTAACCCTATGTGATTATAGAGTTGCGTTATAGACCATGCTGCTGTATAGAGTGACATTATCAAGTGTTGTGTTATAGAGTCAGGTTATAGACCGTGCTTCTGTAAAGAGTTTCATTATAGAGCACCGTTTTGACTAGTGGGGGCGGGGCCGAGAGCCGGGGGAACGGAGCAAGGAGTAATTGATAATGAGCGACACCTGCACCACTCAACGGTCTGAGTCCCACGGAGGGGATTCTGTTTGTATGAGACAGTCATCGGCGAAGGGTTTCGCGATATTTTGTGTTTGTTTATTTTATTAAAGTTTTCTTTGAGCGTTCGCCGGTTCCCGCCTAATTCTTCCCGACCTACGAACGGGTGTTACATTGGTGCTGAAACCCGGGAGGAAAGAGGGACAGGCTGCCAGAGATCCCCGGCTGCTGTGGTGAATTCTCGTTGCCATCGAGAATGGTGGAGCAGTCTGCCACCATGGACACTCGAGGTGGTGGGCTGGAGTGAGTTGCCAGGGGGGCGGACGAACTCGCTGCCAGCCGCCTGGGATGTGGAGGGACGGCTGCCGTCCATAAGGGAGCGGAGGAGTCGCCGCCGTTCACCTGAGGCCGGAGCCTGCTGCCATCCGCCATGGGGATGATGGCGGGGAGTTAGAGCGCAGTATAGTGAGTACCCCCCGGACTGGAGGGCGCGATGGGGGTATGTGACGAGAGGGGCGGGGCCGAGAGCAGTGGGAACGGAGCGAGGCCGGTGGAGTAAATGCTAATGCACGACACCTGCGCCATTCACCGGTCTCGAGTCCCACGGAGGAGCTCCGGAAGGATAAAAGGAGGAGTGACGACAGTGTTGGACGAGAGAGGACCAGTCCTGAATTTTATTTTGTGTTTTGTGTGCGGCAGTCGTCTGTGAGGGGCTGTCACGCTATTTTCAGTTTTTTTGTTTATTTTATTAAAGTTTTCTTTAAATGTTCGCCGGTTCCCGCCTCCTTCTTCCCGACCTACGAACAGGTGTTACAACCATAGTATAGAGTTATGTTACAGAGTGCTGCTTTATAGAGTCACATAGAGCATGTTGCGATGTAGAGTTGCTTTATAGACCATGCTGCTGTATAGAGTTACGTTATAGAGTGCCACAGTTACAGAGTTTTGTTTTTTTCAGTTAAATTATGTAAAAATCCTTAAAACAAAATTAATTTACTTGAGACGCAACACTGCATTAGATACAAAGCATGGTCTTCACTCGTATTAAAGCACATTCTCTAAAAACACATTTTTATATCTTATGCAGTGTTGCATATCAAGTAAATTGATCTGTTTTAAATAATTTTTGAGATTTAGCTAGAAAGCAAGTCAAGATTTTAAAAAGTCATTAAGAAGTGCATAGACTGTATTGCTATGTTAAAGATGAAGTCGTGCTCTAGAGGTCTGTGACTGACAGCTTTCGGCCTACCCTGCACTCTGCTCATATAATTCCTTTGCTCCTACTTATTTTAAGCTCACAGAATCCTGCGATGACGGAATAACTGTGTCCCTGTGACTCACAGTAACGACCTGTTACCCCACCCAGTCTGCTAACAGCAGCCTCTGAGGCAGCACATGCCCCATTTGAGAGTGGGTTATATTTATCCCCTCCGCTGCAGAAAGGCCCATCCCAGTGCTCTGCTCTGTCTCCAGAGAGCGCCTTACTAAAGAGATGTTTGCAAATTACCCAGAACGCCTCTGGCTGGATGGAGGTTTAATGCAGGACAGAAGTCAGAGCTGACACGCAGGCATGCTAACGGCTACGTGAGGATCTCAGTGGAAAGTTCTAGTATTAGTTCTATCGCCTCTCCATTCACAAACTCTAGCCAAACCAGAGAGTGCTGTAGCCGCATGGAAGACTGGAAGATCACTCACAGTTGAGACTGTTTACAAATGATAAATTTCACAAATGAAATAATTTTCACAAAGATGCTAGTTTTCCGGAATTATTTGAGCTATTTAGCTTTCTTGAGTTGGCTGTGATTCTTCGAAGATTAAAAAGGTTCTTGTTATATTATATTCTCATAAAAAGCACTGTGGTGGTACCATGGTACAGTATTTTGATATATACCATGGCACTGTTAATTTACTGTGCTATTTTAATTTTACTCCAATGTACTTCAAAGAATATCATGGTATTGGGAGTTAACCTGAAACTATGTTGAAAAAACCCACAGTAACACAATGGTACTTCAATATATATATATATGATCTATCAATCATAGTACTGATTATTTACCATGCTATTTCCAATTCACTAGTGCTTAAAAATGCAATGCTCTTGGATTTAATAGGGTAGCATATTAAAAAAGATGGAAATATTAGCTAATTTTATATATACCATGACCATTCAGCAGTTTTAACTTTTTTGAATGGTATTTTTCAAAGTACCTTGGAGTAAAATGTAAATCTCATCATAAACATTCAGTACTACAGTACACATCATGGTATAACTAAAGAAGCTTCTAAAGAAGCACAGTTCTCCTGTTGCATCAGGCTGCAAAACCCTTTTTATAACCTTTATTTTTAGTGTCATCATGGGATTTCTAAGATTGGGAAACATACATTTATTTATATCTTACACCATATGGCATAAATGCTGTCTTGTGTAGATCACCACTGTAAAATACTTTTTATTTCATGAGTTTTGTGAACTGCAGATGTCTATTCATCCATCTGTTTTTGCATGGACTTCAATTCCAGCGGTTGCACAGTTTTGCCCCCCTCTAGTGCGAGCGATACCACACTGTAAATGATCTTGTCAAGCCAGATAGTGGCTGCTGGCCTAGTTTCCTGATCAGCAGACTGGAAAGCTTTGTTTCTGAGGAAACTGTGTGATATTGTGGTGTTCCTTGCACTGTCTCATGAAGATGACTCATGCAAAACTTCCCCTCAGGGACTCCACCAGAACCACTCAATCTAATCACCAAAGAACTCCACCAGGCCAACTCAGTCTAATCATCAAGTATTCACTCAACACAGTTTCAACTTTCACTAATAACCCATGAAGCTCTCATTCATTAGTGTATTGCAAACCTTTCCAGATGGTCTTTCATAAGCAGCGTAATCAGGACAGAATCTAATCATTTTTTAAAACCAAAATCTTATTGGTTGAACATCTCTGAAGTTTGTAGTTGGATACAGTGGTAAGAAATGGACAAACTCATCAAGATAGAAAAATCAGTGTTTTATTCAGGGTTAATTCTCAAATTCTGGGATACAAAATAGGAAAAAACACTCACATACCACACTGTGACTCCCTCTAGTGTGTGTGTGTATGTTTAGGTCTGTTTATGAAGCAATAGTTGAGTGATGATCTCAAAGATAAATTTAACCTGATCAGTTGTGACAGTAATTTGGCCAAGAGCCACTGTGGGGACGACTGCCCAGACCACGCTATATCACGGTATATCAACCCACAAACCTTCTGTGTCTCCATATAGTGCCACATGAGATTCCATTGGATGAATATGAAATGACAGGAATATGGAGTATGGAGTTTATCTCTTCCCTACGGTCTGGTATTGTCGGGGTTGTGTGTGTGTGTGTGTGTGTATGGTGTTTCATACTGACAGATCATTTATTGAGGAGGACAGTGAGGAGGGAAAGTCTCAAGCATCAGGGTTTCAAACTTTCTGCATTGATTCCAGTGTGGGCGGAAGGTTTCCATGGGGACTGCAGACGGGAACGCTGTAGACCCTACCTCAACTACCGGAGTAGAGTTCGTTTCACATAACTAGATGTTTGACTATCAGTATAAAGTGTAGCTGAATTGCAGCTTATTCTGACCAAGAGCCATCCACCAATGCAGGAACAGGTAGGGCTGGGTAAAAAATATAGATTATTTTAGATATTACAGTGTAATTTGATCAAACACATACTGCATGGCCAGTGCAATCCAATTTATGAACACACTAGACTCCTATGAAATAGTTTGTTTTAGTGACTCAAACACATACTTTGCAACCGGTTAAACCCAATTCCTCAAACTAATGTGACAGGGTTCTTTGAATGAGTAGTTCAATTTAATAAAAGTTAATAGTTTGAATCAGTCTAAAACCTTCATGTCTTACAGTATTAACACAGAGAGAAATTAACACTTAAACAAAAATAAATACAAATGAATCAGAATCAAATGAAATCGAAAGTGGAGTTAAATCAGGAAATCTGTATGATTTATGAACAAGTCCTTGTCTAAATGTAGTAGCATATGATGGATGCACAGATTTATGCTTTTCTTTCCGTATGGCACATTACTTCCATTCAAGGCCCACATATAATCTTGATACATTCGTCCCATTATCTGATCACAAACAGGAGACCGCTGAGAGATCAGCAAAGATAAATGTTTGCCTTCTGTTTCTGAGACACCCCTTGTCGTGCTGGAAACTGCGGCTCTCTCTGAGGCCGGCGAACTAATCTCATCAATTTACAAATGCAGATATTATGTTTATTAATCTAATGTGCAGAGCTGTACAAACATTTATTAACCTGCCAACTACCCGGACTCAAACATATGCACTGCTGCAAACACAACACATATCCACACACTCTCACACACTCCTTGTATAGCCTAAAATGCTTACCAGCTCACAGCCCTGTTTGTGGAGCATGTTGCCATGGCAACAGACATCAGCTTGAAGGTTTCATAGTACACCGATGTTACTGGTACAATGCTTACTGAGTCAACAATATCTGATTCACCATGATTCAGTCTCCCATACCTTATGATTCATATTAAAGTGTCCATGAAATTAAATTTTATAAATGCATGTTATTGATCTTACTATGAACAATTCATTCATGCATATATTAAAAATTTTTTACCTCATCATTTTTAAGCAAACTGGATCTTACGATAAAACAACAGACTTCTCCAATCATTTAGTCCACTTAAACTCCACCCGTTTATCACAATCGACCGCAAGCTCACATTCAGAGCCACCTCATCCGGTTAACAATTAATGGATAGAACCACACCCTACATTTTTTTTGTTTTTTGATAATCTGTTTCACTCGGATGTGTCACAATAATAAATCATTTTTGCTACTTTTGTTTTATTGCGATTTTAAAGGTACAGTGCAATTTTTTCTATTTTAGTAGCTTGACTGTAAAAATAATGATGGTTTCCAAATAGGTTTCCCAAACACTCCTGCCGTCTACCAATCAAACAGGAAGCCCCACCCCGAACTCAAGCCTGAGTTGAGCAAAAACTGGTTGAGCAATAAGTTGAAATGTCGGATCACTGAAACAAACAATGATGAAAGTGCCACAAAGCTATAGACTCACTCTATGTCAACCTATGAACTGATGACCCTTCACTAAGCCCCGCCTTAAAAACAACTTTGGTTTGCTTGATTCTCAAGACATAATTTAGAAAAATCATGTTAAAAATGTATCAAATATGATACACCAGACTTCTGAGGAACATATTGTGGTCTCTCAGTATTCATTGTATGCTTTGCATAAACAGGTTTGCCCCTACAATAAAACGGAAGTTTTGATAATAAAACTAAGCATTTAAATATCATGATTACTAAGAAATCATATGGGAGATTATTAGAGTGAAAATTAATATCTTATATGCAGTATGTTTTAAGATCTATTGATTACATACAAGCTATCACGATTTAATCTTACATTTTGGGCATATTACACATATCAGATCTGCACCAAATAACATATTTGCCAGTGGGCCTCTGAATAAAATATAAGCATATTTCACCCTTTAAGTATGAGCTCTATATTCTCTGTATATCATACTATATGAGGCAATGAAAGCCTGATGTATCAAATAAGACACTCAATAAACACACACACACACACCACACACACAAACACACAAACACTCACACAAACACACAAACACACACACAAAAAAAACACACACACACACACACACACACCACACACACACCACACATCACATCACAGACACACACACACACACACACCCATTACACCATACACACACACACCAAATCTGTTCCAAACTCAGTTTGACATTTACACAACGTTACTCTGAACATCTGCTTGTGTCACACCCCTTCATGCCCTGCCATGCCCCCACCTTGCCACGCCCGAGCCCATCTCACAGCTACAGTTAAGCATTGATTTTAACTAGTTTGCAGCCTCTCTTAATCATTTCTCCACACATGGTCCTCATATGGTGTCTAGTGATACAGGTACAGATACAGACGTAGATGCCAAAACATTCTTGATAGTCTACCAGCTCAAACGCACATTGTAGATAATTTCCTGATGTTGCTGTTTTCTGTGCTGTCATGTGAGTTAGTGGCAGCTGGTGATGGATAAACACTTTGATCCGAAGCGGAACAACGGTCACTTCAGTGCAACTTTAACTCGCACGCTAATTAGACTGCAGGTCTCACAGGCGCCGCTAAACATCTCGGAGCGGAAAAGCAGGAACATCTGTGCGTAGGGCAGCTGATCCACACCTCTGAAAGTGATTCTTTATTTCAGGACCTCTGATCTGCTCGAGCCGCTGCCAGACAACCCAATGCATGCAAAGAGCCCTCAACGGAAGCGAGAGAAGGAGGGGTCGCCAAACTGTGGGTTTATTGTACACCGGCAGAACAGACTCGAGCCTCACAAGTATGAATGAGTTTTTCAGTGAGGGAACCTTTGCTTCAACACACACTTTGAGTTGTTTGAAGCTTCTCCACTGAGCTTGAGCTCCACAATCTTGCAGAATACACAATAATGCAACTTTTGTAAAAACTTGTGCACTGCTTTCAAATATTCAAACACATGTAATATTATGCTAGACTGGCTTATTAATCCTAATACACTGAGACTGAGTGGGCTTACCTCCGTTGGCAGTCTGGAGCAGGTATAGCAGTGCCAGAAAGAGGGCATCTTTCTTCATCATCTTGCCACTTTAGTCCGAGTCTCAGAGTCTCTGTGGCCACTTTGGGACCTGGAGCGTGTGTGGGGTGTACTCATGGAGGGGGCGGGATGGACACGGATGAAAATGATACCCTCAACCCCCCCAAATGGAAAGAAAAAACTGGCCCCTTACGCACAAACACACACCCCTGCCCAGCCCTGCAATACCCCTCTGGAAAAACTCCACCTCTTTTTCTTCTTTCCTACACTACTCCACCCCAAATTTCCATCTTGTCTGCTCTGTAAAATGATTCAGCTTTCATTCAAAAAGCAGACTGACCTCAGAGTTTCTCTAAACCTTTAAAGTTCTGAAGATTGGATGAAAAAAAGAGAAATAATCGCCATCATTTTGTTTTAGCAACCGAAATATCACTCATTCACTTGGCATTTATGTGTCCATGAAGAACCTTTAACATATTTGGAACCTTTCCATTACACAATAGGTTATTTATAGCGAAAAAAAGGTTCTTTAGTTTATTAAAATGGTTATTTTATGATCTTTTCAACCAATATGGTTTGTCTATCACTGCAAAAACAAAATTTTGGAAAATTATTGTGGCTGTAGATATTTTTTTTTACTAGTTGGACTAGTAAGGATCCAACCAAAACACCCTGGTTACCCGCATAGCGACACACAACAAACAGCCACAACATCCGGGCATCATAGTAGCAACTTCTGTTTGTAGCAACTTTTATTTTGTGACTCTTTAGAGAGTCATCTACTGATTGCAGTATTTTACAGCATTTCCTTGTAAAACACACTCAAATAATCTTTGTTTTATTTACAACTTCGACAATATACAGTGATGAAAGTGTTTCTTAAAAAAAATTAAGGAAAAGAACTAGATTCTTATTAAAACTGTGTTGAATGAGTTTATAGTATTTTCCCATGTTCATCAAGAGAAGAATATTTAGTAGATGTTAGTATGAACAGTAATTAGGTAACTATTTATAGTAACTTTTATTGAAAACAAACCGATTTATATATTTTCTGAAGAAAATGTGGTTGCTATAGCATTAGTTTCTTTGACTTTGAAAGTTGGTTTCTAGGGTGTTCTGAGTAGTTGCTATGCCATTTCATGGTGGTTTCTAGGGCATTCTGGGTGACTGCAGGGAAGTGTGTTACAATGTCAGTCTATATGGGTTTTTACTGCCTGCTTTATCATCTGCCAGGTCAAAATCAATTGTTTATAGACGAAATAGCCCAATTTAGCAAACACCACAAATTATTATACAGTGTAATGCTTAACAGCTGTGCAGTTTGAAGTATTTAGTCTTATCTTGGACTTGAGCTAAAAATGAACTCTCACGCACACACATAACCCCTAACACAACTCTCCCCCTCTCATCACGTCTGCCTCCGTGCATCTCTGATTACACAAAAAACCCATATGTGTGTTGCTGGAACTCTTCAAAATCACCCCAAAAAAAGAGTTTCCAGACCCTCACAAAGACTCATTGTCACAATGTCTTTAAAAGGCTAAATATAAACTATGGTTGTTCAGAGTGCGTGTGTGTGTGTGTGTGTGTGTGTGGTCATGCTGCAGCAGTGTTAGATTGTATAGTCATGACATCATCTGGAATTCCACACACTCATGTTTATATTAATCAGCTCAGGAGAGCTGTATCGCTGCTCTGCACCACGTTTAGTTTCTGTCAAATTCATCTGAGTTGCTGGTTTCAAATTACTGGAGAGCTTAAAGCTCCTGTAAGCAATTTTTTAAATCCCACACATAAAATATCCCCACTACCTGATAGATAGCAGCCCCACAGAATATTTGGATGCTTAAGACGCATTTTAAATGTCTGAATGTCACTGCATTAGATAACAAAATATCAAACCCTATGGTATTTAGGTGCATCTCAATAAATTAGAATGTCATGGAAAAGTTCATTTATTTCAGTAATTCAACTCAAATTGTGAAACTCGTGTATTAAATAAATTCAATGCACACAAAGTAGTTTAAGTCTTTGGTTCTTTTAATTGTGATGATTTTGGCTCACATTAACATCTCAACAAATTAGAATACTTCATAAGACCAATAAAAACTTTTTTTTTAGTGAATTGTTGGCATTCTGGAAAGTATGTTCATTTACTGTACATGTACTCAATACTTGGTAGGGGCTCCTTTTGCTTTAATTACTGCCTCAATTCGGCGTGGCATGGAGGTGATCACTTTGTGGCACTGCTGAGGTGGTATGGAAGCCCAGGTTTCTTTGACAGTGGCCTTCAGCTCATCTGCATTTTTTGGTCTCTTGTTTCTCATTTTCCTCTTGACAATACCCCATAGATTCTCTATGGGGTTCAGGTCTGGTGAGTTTGCTGGCCAGTCAAGCACACCAACACCATGGTTATTTAACCAACTTTTGGTGCTTTTGGCAGTGTGAGCAGGTGCCAAATCCTGCTGGAAAATGAAATCAGCATATCTTCAAAAGATGTCAGCAGAAGGAAGCAATGAAGTGCTCCAAAATTTCTTGGTAAAAGGGGCAGTGACGTTGGTTTTAAAAAAACAAAACAAATGGACCAACACCAGCAGATGACATTGCACCCCAAATCATCACAGACTGTGGAAACTTAACACTGGACTTCACGCAACTTGGGCTATGAGCTTCTCCACCCTTCCTCCAGACTCTAGGACCTTGGTTTCCAAATGAATACAAAACTTGCACTCATCTGAAGGACTTTGGACCACTGGGCAACAGTCCAGTTCTTCTTCTCCTTAGCCCAGGTAAGACGCCTCTGACGTTGTCTGTGGTTCAGGAGTGGCTTAACAAGAGGAATACGACAACTGTAGCCAAATTCCTTGACACGTCTGTGTGTGGTGGCTCTTGATGCCTTTACCCCAGCCTCAGTCCATTCCTTGTGAAGTTCACTCAAATTCTTGAATCGATTTTGCTTGACAATCCTCATAAGGCTGCGGTTCTCTCGGTTGGTTGTGCATCTTTTTCTTCCACACTTTTTCCTTCCACTCAACTTTCTGTTAACATGCTTGGATACAGCACTCTGTGAACAGCCAGCTTCTTTGGCAATGAATGTTTGTGGCTTACCCTCCTTGTGAAGGGTGTCAATGATTGTCTTCTGGACAACTGTAGATCAGCAGTCTTTCCCCATGATTGTGTAGCCTAGTGAACCAAGCTGAGAGACTATTTTGAAGGCTCAGGAAAGCTTTGCAGTTGATTAGTTGATTGGCATGTCACCATATTCTAATTTGTTGAGATAGTGAATTGGTGGGTTTTTGTTAAATGTGAGCCAAAATCATCACAATTAAAAGAATCAAAGACTTAAACTTCACGACATACTAATTTATTGAGATGCACCTGTATTAAAAAAAAATAGCATACATTTTTAAGCAAAAACATTTAACAAAATTAACTTTGTTAGAATTCAAATGATTGAATATAATATATTAATTCCATAAAAGCCGTCTTTTCCAGTTTAATACTGTGCTTTTTAAACCAAGGTTTATCTTTATTTTTTTATTTATGAAATTTATGATTTAATTAAAAGAGAAAAAATATGCCGGTAACGTCAATTCACAACCACTTGCACTATAAGAAAAGTCTGTAAAAATAGGTTACAATGTACTGCATTTTCTGTTTTTTTTTGTTTTTTTCCCTTAAAGTGCGGGTACACAAATTCAAGTCATATATAAGTCTTAAAAATATATTATCTAAAATGTATATTTTAATGAAAAAAAATGCAATTTAAACATATGTAAAAAAATGTAGGAGATATTTAAAGTATAAATATAAAATATAAACTATAAAATGTACTATTATATCATTAATATTATATTAATTTATATTAATAAATTAAATTATATTCATAAATATTGCCTAATATAGCAAGGAGAAGAGAAGTTTGAAACAAGTCAAAATAAAAGCCTAGAGGTCAAAACAAAAAGGGGGAAAAACAAAAACTAATAATAATAATAAATAAATAAATACTGTTTTTTTTGTTTAGAAAAATGTTTATAGTAACATATATGACTTTCCCAGATGTCACCAAGTTTATAAAATGACTCTTTTACTGAGACAAAAGATATTTCTTAAAATATATTTTATAGTCAAATGCTCACTTAGAACCACTGCTCTACATGACTGAAATAGATGTCCTGGGAAATCACACACAGCAGTCGTGAATGTTAGCCAATCAGAAGATTCTCTGCCTGTCAATCATTTTGTCCATTTGCTGACAGGATTTGGACATGTAGTTCTTGGAATGGGGATGGCAGTCTGATCCAGCTTGGTGGAAGTTAGTAAGATCACTTACAGTACAGCAGCTTAAACAAGCCATTAAATCGGAGTGTTTTTGTCTCAGTGCTTTAACAATTGGGCTCATACATTTTTATTTGCATTATCCTCTAAAATATGAGCCCTTAGTAGAAATTATGCTGAACCAAAATATCCCCCTCTTTCCTTTTTCAGTCCATAGAACACATTGCTATGTGGTTTAGTTTTAACAATAAAGTTCAAATATTTGTATTTAATTGATCCTCAAAAAAATTAAAACTCTTATGTTACACTGTATTTTGACAGTCCACTTTAGACATTTTACTAACATACTAATTATAAGTATCTTTGCAACTATAAGTTGGCTAAATCTCTCATTAGAGTATTAGTAGACTGTAATGTTAGGGTTAGTAGAATAAGTTATTGTCTGTTTGTATGTTTTTATTGCCATACCAGCATCTACAGCTATTTTCATGCCTGGTATGTTAAAAGAAACAAATAGTATTAAAGGTAGGACAGACGATTTCAGAGAGGCTAGCAATAGCAAGCTAGCTTTGAAGGCATAAGATCCCATCCTCTCTGCAAATCACTCTCCAAAGCCACGCCTCCTCCAAAACACATGACCGCGCACAGGCCGAGAAGAAGCTAACCAGTGACACGATGAGAGACGGCGTTTGTGGAGCACTGAATGCAACGCTGTCAGATTACCTCATGTCTCATTCACCGGTGAAAACATTACAGTAAAAAAACGCAAAATATTACAATAATAACGCCTTTCATTCTCGCTCGGTCTGCAATAGCATAATGGAACAAACTGATGACTTATCACGTCTGCGTGAACAGCGTGCACAGAGGTATGCAAATGCATATGTTGACAGGCAGGTAGGACAGCCTATCATAATCCTCAGACCGATGGATATGATTGCATGAACATTTTATTGTCCTACGCCTTCCACAGACGATATAAATACATATAAATACATTTAGACCACTTATCTTAGTGACTGCTATTGGGATGTGAAGACACTTTCAACCAGCATAACAACAAATGTTTTTGAACCAATTCACCTACCCTGCCTTTAACATACTGTAGTAATGAAAAACAACAACTGCCAACCAACTCACATTAACAAAACAAACATTATATAAGAATTTTTTATTTCAATATTTGATTAGGAGTCTGACAAAAATGACATTTCTGTCAGGACCACTATCGTTAAAGATGATTGACAATTAGCATACAGTTTGGATTGGCGGTATGGTTCTGTTCTGGGCAAGAACTCCCTGTGCATCCATGCAGCCTAGCATAGATGAGAGCAGGGAGAGCAGCGATAACCCCCCAGGGTAAACAGAACAGAACCTACATAAATGTATTGCAGATATCGTTAAAGTTCAATAATTTTATGTACACATTTAGAATTAGTCTGATTCAAAGGAGAATCAGAAGGTTTGAATCCTGACTGACAGAGGAGGAGCTGGGGATGGAGGAGAGTAATTAGCTATTGAGCAATGCGAAAACTGCTGATAATACTAAGGGCCCTTATGTATGAATGCTTAGATGGGTGTCGTATTCCTATAGGTAGATGGGGATCAGCTGAGAGTCAGCTGATGCGAGCTTGACTAACGTGACCTGCCAGAACAAACGCTACGCTTGATGTTGGTGGTACTTCACCTTTCAGTAAAAACAAATGAGTATGTCTGGAATGACCAGTTCAGCAGTAGAATAAGCCGTAATGTACTTGCAAAAAGTAGAATGTCTGTTGAAGGATAATCAAAATAAAAGTGTTAGCAGATATTATGCAGACAGTTTACTACTCTTATGACTGGTGGTTGACATGTAGTTGCAGAGTTACTTATAGTTAGTAGAATGCCTAAAGTGGATTATCAAAAATAAGCGTTACCAACATTTACTCCAATTTAGCACAAAAAACAAACTTGGGGTGAATAAATTTGCTTTAGTGGGCAGCAGGGGTCGTTTTGAGAACACCGCCCTCTGCTGGACAGATTTCACTGAGGTGGTTTGTAGCTTGTCTTTGTGTCTGCAGTTGACTTCATGACTATCATACATCTGTAAACAAATACAGTATTTTTTTTATATAAGATGCTATTTACATCTGTTGAGGTAGATGAGCGTTTTGCACCGTTTCAATCCAATGCCCCTGAATCTCCTTTACGCCACTGTTTGGGCATTTGACAGGAGAATTTGGAGCTCAGAACAAGGGGAGATGGTGCACTTTACACAGCTGTCTGTTCAGCCCTTGGTCAACATAAATGGCATTCGATGCCTCTGATCTCTCTATCTCTGGGTCTGTCTTTATTAATGTTTATCAATGACATTTTCAAACTCGCACCACTGCCAGCATCGAGTCAGTGTCCTGCCAACGTTTGGCCTGCATGTGTGTGGCTCTTTGCCATCATGATCAGTGGTTATGCTGATGGTTTCTCATCACTGGAGTCAGATGTTCTTTCCAGACTGACAGACAAATATATAGATTACAGACATTCTTCAGCTGACTGGAAAACATCGATTCAACCTTTAACATCAGAGGCAAATATTATCATGTACCAAAAAAACTCCCCCTCAAAAAAGTTATAACTTAATTTGGCATGACCATTTTCTGCTCTTTAGGATGCCTATATCTAAATTATATCTGTTATGATTGGTTACCAAAACAATGTTAAATGCAAATAAAAGAGCACAGTGAGAATAGTAAAATAAATGGGGTAATGGGAAGCAATTTCTCCTCCCTTTCATAATTATTTTGGTAATATATTGGTAATATATATAATGAACTATATGTGATTATATGGTCAACTTTATTTTATTATTTGCATTTAGCATTGTTTTCCCCCTGCGGTCTCTGACATTAAATAAAACATTCTCTGTATATTATTTTGTAATTTTATTTGAATTATACATGGTTTAAGTTTATGAAAATATCCACACACACACACACACACACACACACACACACACAACACACACACACACACGTTGAGTTGAACAAATTTCGGCATTTTATCCTGAGTGAGAGTCGCTGGGGAACAGATCATAGGCTTACACTCCTCCCTCTCTCTTAGAGGATGAAAAAGAACTAGACGAAGAAAAGTCAATAATTACAGCGTGATGCCCCTCTAGACACAAACAAAAAACACATTCAGAAGAACAGGAGACCTTTCAATTCTTTCTGCCTGTATTTGTATTCATGAGGATTTCTCTCTCCCCCATCACCGAGCTCCTCCTGGGTCTAAGAAATTTCCCCTGTTCTCTCATGCTGAGAGCAAAAAAAGAAAGAGAGAGAGAGAGAGAGCGAGAGAGAAAGCAGTGTTTCAGAGATGTTTTTCCGAAAGAACTCATCAAAAATCTCCAGGAGTAAAACGAACCCCAGCAGGAAGGAGAACAGGAAACCCTCAGAGACGTAAACCTCTCTCCTTCTCGCTTTAAAACACACTCAGACTGGTTAAAAAAGACACCGGTGTGTGTTTTCTGTTTTAAAGGACAGTCTGGCAGCCCGTGAGTCGATATCCAGCTGACACGCATGTGAACTATAGTCAGACAGTCGAAAGCAGGCAGACGAAGACAAGTTTATCATTAATTTGAGTCTGTTGAGCTAAAATCTGACTGTTTAACGATGATCAGCACACTGAGGTCTGTACATCTTGAGAGAGCCATCCATTAGCATTCAGCTGTTAGCTGTCATCATAAGAGCTCTTTTTTTGAGCCGATCACCTGAGCTGTAAATATCATGTGATTGATCATTCTGGAAACACAGTAAATAACAGGACAACGCTAATTGGCTGATGGCATCACAAGAACATGCACAATCCCAAAACCCTCTGCTAGTGACTCCTGAGCTGTGAGGACAAAGGCAGCAGATGAGAAAAATTTTATTTCAAACATTAAGGGTGCACTAAGCCATTTTTGCCAAACAATGTTGATATTTGAAAGCACCAAAACAAACACGCCCATACCCTAACAGGACCTCGCCCCTATTTTGATAACTCCACCCCACACGTACGTACACAACCCTGGCAGCGACGATGGCAGAATCTGCTATGCCTTCCGGCCGCAGCATATTCAAGCAAAAGCCAACACAGAAAAGTTGTTTGAAAAAGTAAAATCAATGTAACAAAGCAACCTCGGCGTCCGATTCCCTTCCGCTCCTTGAGTTCTTTTCACTGCTAGAAAGCTGCTCCAATATTTACGCGGGTCCTACCTCTTGCCTTATCATAACCCTTCTTTTTAATATTTTGTTCCTTCGAAATGTTCCTCTTTTTTTTATCTGCCATCTCTCGCTATCTATAGTCGATCTGCTAATATCCGTCCTGTGCACTCACTGAGCGCTCTCTTTTCCCTGCCATTACTAGACACGCCGGTTACTGGTGATTGGCAGCGAGTGTGTTTTGGGACTCGGTCCGACACTGTGGTCAAAAGTATTTTTCAAAAATCGCTTAGTGCACCTTTAAAGAAAAAAAAATACTACATATATTCCAGGATTTTTTGAAAACTTTCAGAAAATGTTGAGAGGTTTCTGGAACTTTTCTGCCTCTTTGCAACTCTAATTATAATATTAACTTAATATAATTTATGTATTAAATTATGATTATTGGTTATTGTTTAGTTGCCCCACCTGCTTTCCCTTGTTACCCTCTTTGTTTGCTCTCCTATTTATTCCCCCTTGTGTTATCTGTCCTGTGCTGGTTCATTGTCGTTCATTGCTTCCCTAGTTGCTGGTTAGTCAAGTCAAGTTATATCTTTCTGCTTATTTGCTCGTTTCAGTTTACTCTCTCAGAACGAACCAGCCAGTGAGAACCCAGCAGACAGCCAGCCCTATTATGGGTATATTTTTGTACCCAGCTCCTGTTGAGCAGTAAACAATCTCCCAAGACCTACCCCTGGCCAGAAGACTGCAACAATGCCACCAGAACTGTTGCCCTTTTGGGGTGTATGCTCATGCCCTCCTTGATGAAGTCCAGGGGCTAGGTTTAAAGGAGTGTACCCTCATACACTTCTTTCTTGCTAGACTGGATGACCCCTTCGATCGGGAGGAGCTGGGAGATTTAAAGACCTGGACATACTGGGAGGTTGCCGAACACATTTGCCACCGAAAGGAGATCTGCAGGAGGAGTGGGTCCCTCTCCCTGTTATTCCCATATCCCAGCCTATGCCTATCCCCACCATGTCGCCTCGCTCTCAGAAGAGGAGGACAAGGAGAGTTCCTATTCCTTTGGTGTGTCTGGTGGTCCCATTTTCGGTAGTCCTGGAGCCCGCTCCAGAGTCTGCCCCAGTATGCCAGGAATTCCCTCCAGAGCCCACTCCAGAGTCCGATCCGTAGAAGGCTGTTCCAGAACTCACTTCAGAGAAGGCCGTTCCAGAGTCCCCTCCAGAGTCCGATCCGTAGAAGGCCATTCCAGGGTCCACTCCAGAGGAAGCCATTCCAGAGGCAACTCGCAAGAGAGTAATGCTTGAACCTCCAGCCAACATGGGTGCTACATCTTCAGCCGTCATGAGTGCTATAGTCTTCAGCCGTCATGGACACCATTTCAGTGTTTCCGGGCATCATGAATGTGCCGCATGAAGCCATTAAGGTGGGCCCTAGGTGTTTGAGACTGTTATCTAGCTTGGAGGACACTCCGTTGACATCAGTGCGAGCAGCTGGCATCTCTGCATCTCTAAATATGCCTGACAAGATTTTCTGGTGTACAAACTATTGTTACACATTCTAATCTATGAGGGAAATATTGTATCTCTAAATATAATGATTTTTTGTCATATATATATATATATATCTGGCAAAAATATGTTAGAATAGGCAATGAACAATAGCTAATTTAGTTGCAAAGTAAACTAGACTTGCTAGTTGCCAAAATTCTGGCTATGCACAACTACACACAGAAGATATATTTTTTTTACATCATCTGATGCATGTGGTTATTGAATTAATGTTTCAGATCTAATCTTTCTATGATAAAAAAACAAAATAGTGCAATATCTGAATACCACACAGTTTCCGATCGCTGAATGCCAGTCACATATGCACTAGACAAAAAACAAAACAAAAAAACCCTTGTTTTATGTTTGTGCTGTTCATTCTATGCTGAATAACTTCACTGAGGGTTTCAGAACAGTTGATTGTTATTCAGTTCAATAGGCCGCAGCAGCGATTGGCCTTGGGAAGTATTTCCCACATTCATTTTCTCCATGGGCATTACAGAAAATGTTTCAGTAAAGAGTTCTAAGAAGCAAACCAACCAGCTCCGACAGGAATCATAGCCATTTGAGTCATTCGCCATGTACTTATATGGCACTAAATTAAAGTACTCATGTACGCTATACACCCATAGAGCAACTGAAATTGAATCTTTTTGGGTGATTGTGTCTGTTAAATGTGTTTTTGTATTGGAACTTGATTATTAACACAATGAGAGAGAGAGAGAGAGAGAGAGAGAGGACATAACTTAACAGGATGCGACATAACAGGATGACATCATTGAGAAAAGGCCAGTGAAATTAGCGTGTAAAATGTGCATAGCTGGCCACACCCTGGACATCCGGTTATAAATAGGCCAGCGTGGCATTTGCTCACTCGTTTTGTTCTGAGGAGTCAAGAAGCATCTCAACCCACTCAGATGCAGTTATCAACCACCCTGATGTAACAACAATGTGTCTGGTCACCTGTTCTAAGGGCAGAACCTGCGTTGTGAACTTCGTAGACCGGAAGGCATAGTTGGTCGCTGAGCGCAGTTCCTGCAAAACCTCTGGGTCGGGACCACCTGCGTGCAGTTCTTTCAACGACTTGGCCTGGTAGACATGCAGGATGGCCATGGTGTGCAGGGTGGACGCAGCTTGTCCAGAGGCCGTATAAGCCTTCGCCACAAGGGACGAAGAAAACTTACAGGCCTTGGAGGGGAGTCTCGGGCGCCCCCGTCAGGTGCCGGTGTTTTGTGGGCAATCGCCCTCTCCACTTGGGGGACCTCTGAATAATATATTTGAAATATTTTGCACGGTAATAAATATATTAAAGTATATTTTTATATATTTTATATATTAATATTAAAATGCATGAAATTCCCATGGTAACAACGACTTCTCTGATTGGTGGATCTCATCTCGAGTTCATGAAGACTGCTTGCTTTATGAGGTGTGTATCAGACCTGAACACTATCGGTGACGGGCATCAATCCAGTGGCCCTGCGGGGACACGCACGAGTCTCACACTGTCAGCTCTGGGTCAATAAACGCCTCACAGTCACCACAAGAACATAAACAAACAGATAAACTAAAATAATGGCGTCGAGTTTGCGAGAAGCTGGCTTCACTTACGATGCTTTTGATTAGCAACAACCTACTGAGTTTCCTGAGGGAATCTGGCAGTGCTGTACCACAGCAACACAGAGACCAGCGCCAACTCAACTATGATGAGAGACAATCAACTGGAATTTTCTGGAATCAGAACATAGATGCGCAGCACAGATGCAAAACACACCACAACCTGTGCCTTCACTACGTGCTCATCAGTAGCGTACATTTAGTCTCAAATCTAAGCCACATAGGAAACCAGAGAAAAATAGATGCCTTACAACCTGTAGGGGGAGCTGTTGATCAATTGTCTGCAGGAAGAGAGCGAGAGAGAGAGAGAGAGAGAGAGACCCGACAGACAGACAGAAAAAGACAGACAAAGAGAGAGAACAACAGTGTTGTTTGGCAGGAGTTCTTGTGTTTGTGAGCAGATGGAGACACTGAATCCCATTTATAAGTAGGCAAACCTGATGAAGACAAACCGATACTAGTGCATTCAGATGCTTGCACACTCACACACGTTTACATAGCAAAAAGAGCGCATGCCATAGGCTTCTAGTGTTTTCAAATGAAGCTAATTATAAGCACTATACCTTAAAAGAACACATTTTGAATTATTAGAATAAAAAATAAACATTGTTTATTAATTTCAAAAATGCATTGGCAACCTTTCAGAATGATATTTTAAAATATTTTAAAGCATATGCATATTCCATACAAATTCTATTAAAAAAAATAAAATATTTAAGAAAAATTGATTAACATTTTAAGTTAAAATGTGTATACTGGTTTGACTATTTACACTATAACAATCACATTTTTTAAAATACTAATTTGATCTAAAGTTGGATAATTGATCTGTTTTTATGACTTTTTATGTCCCCATCATCTACTTTATTTAACTACATAATAGTAAACTGTCCCTTTAAATCATATAATCAAGAGGAAGTGACATCTTCTCCAGAGGCACAATGTTTAAGTTGTATTCATCTTTAACATTCAACATTTGTTGTTTTTAATGCTTAGCTAGATGTAACAAGGAAAACACGACAAACACAAAAAACATGATTTTTTTTTGTGCTATTCATAGAAAAGTCTGTTGAATGATAATAATACAAGGATTGATGATTTGATAACAGGAAGACCTGTCCAATTTGGTTTGAAATGGTCCATTACATCACAAATTGCCTTGATGTATCAATGATAGTGCTGTATTTCATATTTAAAGGTGTAAACAATTTCCAGTAACAATATTTAATGCTTTATGCTTTCAGAGGCCTAGAATTCCCTGAATGAAACATATTTGTTTGGCATAAACATATTTTCTTGAGCTTTTATCTAGTTTGTTTATGGTTTTTGAGGTTGAAAGCATGTCGCACGACCTGTTCATGTTAGCATCGGTCAACTTTGGTTTCCACCCAGTACTTTGCACCAAATTTACTCATGATTATATTAATATTTTTCACATTTAGCTTTGTTTTTTTGACCCACATGTTGAGAATCCCACCTCTGAACCAGACCAATCCATTCGAATGATCGAAGAGCTTCCCGCAGCCGTTTACCTGTTATCAATCTGAGTGTGTGTTTTCTCTGCATGCCATCTGCTAGAGAACCCAGATGTTTGATAATGTAACGAGATGAGATTTCTAAGAATATCGGACTGTAAATCCGCTGTGAAATGCGGAGGAAATGCATTTACGCTCTGTGCATTATTAAATAAACTTGTGCTACAGGCTGTCGAATGGTCATGGGGGGAAACGCTGCTGCTTCTTGAATCTAATGAGAAACACAAGATGCATTTTTACCTGCTACGATCATCCCCTTCAAAATATCAATCGTTCAAACTGTCTAGCTTCACATCCAAGATGAGTAATGCATTTAAATGTCATGTGCAGCTGTAGTGACAAGAGCTCTAATGATTGAATCGCACGAGATTTGAATCATCTAATGCATCAAGCCATTTCATGCCTTAAAGTCAATGTGAAATTAAAATGGACCCTATTTACTTTCTTACCGAATGCCTCTGGCCTTATTGTGCATCATTCATTAGTGTACATTATTTTAGTAAATCATCATCATTTTCTCTGCTGATGTAACCAAAGCTGCTGTGCGGATGGGGAAAAATACATTTAACAAGTAATATCATAGCCCACTTTTCACAATCCAATTAAATCCTAATGGATCAAGCCCCATCGTTGCCTTATTTCCACAAAAGGCGTTCACAACCTATTTTATTTATGTAATATGACATATTTCAGTGATACTGAATAAAAATGGAGTGCAAGAGTTATCGATTGGGAATTGATTGGATTATTAAAAATGTGTGTTTCTTGGTTTCACATCTGAATGTTCAATCAACATCCCTGAATTTTTGGACTGGATGTGAAGTTTGAAGGTCAAGATTTAAATCTTTTAAAATCTTATATCATTATTTGCTATTTTTAATAGGGATGCACAATACTGTAAATCTGTACCATTTAGTTTATCTGCTCATATTTATTGGTCAATATTGGATATATATTTAATTGTACATGCTCATTTCCCATACTTTTATTTGTAGGTTACTTTTGCCCTACTTAATGCTCAAAGTTAATTAAAAACAATTATATTAATTTTTTGTACTGTACATTAGAATTTTGTGATGCATTCACTATTTTAGTGTTTTAAAGACAAAATAGTATAGAATTGTAATATTTAATGTTTAATAAACTGTCTATAACATGAAAATAATGATTGGCTTATTGTATCAGTCAGAATTGTAATAAAGTATTTTGATTTTTTTTCTTTTAAATAATATGTGAGCAGAAGTTTTAAACTCAAAATTTACAGACTATTTGAAATGACCAAATCATCTGGCTTCAATAATCTGACATATTAAAATCAGAGTAAAATGTAGGACTTGATATTATAAATTAGGATTTGATTTGACATGAAAGTCATGAAGAAATATATATATATATAAAATTCAAAGCAGGATGCATCCAAAATAAGTCAAAACAAATATGATTAATATTGATCAAAATACACTGATCGATTACGTTATAATAAAAATTATAAAATAGATTTAATAATACTATTATATTAATTTCAATTATTAAAAAAAATGACTTGATTATATTAGTTTATCGAATAAAAAAATATATTTATTTTGATAGGATCATGGGTATAACATGGCAGACTGTAGTTAGGTGGTTGGATAAATTCGAAATTAAGATTGTAAATCAGATCAAATTTGAATATCTTCATATGATACTGCTAACATGCAGCTCAGTTCTTAGCAGTATTATGGGATTCCCAAATATATGTGCGTGAGCATGTAAAGCCATGCAGAATACAAATGCCACATCTCGTTCTGTGATGTTGCTGTTCTTTGCTCTCTTGTGTGAAACCCAAGCAGATGTTTGCCTCTGGGCATTCTGGATTTAAACCATCGTCAACAATTTCACAAACAAAAACCACGTTAAAAAAACAACAGGAGACAGATTGTGCTTGCTAAATCGCCTCTTCCTCAAACGAGCCTCACAGTTATGAATTCCCACCTCCGTGCATGAGAAGTGTTTCAGTGTCAGCACAGAAGAGGAAACAGAAAGTGCCTGTGATTACTAGAAAACAGCAGCCAAAACCCTGGGACAATGATTTCTGTCAGGAAAACACACTAGTGTTATAAAGATGGGAATGCAGCATTTAACTGTCAGTGTTTAAACACACACACACATAGGCTACACAAACGCAGTCTGGTGTGAGTTGAAAGGTTGCAGTGCTTCTTTGCTTTGCTGCTGACAGGCTTGTGATTCAGACAGCTGCTGAATAATATCAGCAGGAACATTTAAACCATCTGACCCTTCCCGTCGGCTACTGGGATAGAAGCGTAAACCGAAAACAAACAGACCAGGGGCAGACTTTCTGTGCATGTGCAGTTTCAATGTGCTGACTTCAACAAATGCCATCAGGCTGCGTTGCATAAAAACACTGCCAAAGCAGCATCGATGCGAATCGCTTGGCGTGCGTTCAGCAGAGAGGGACGGTATTCTGGGAGCAGATGGAGAGAGTTTGAGCCGGTCTGGGTGGAGTCCCTCGGCAGTGCTGTCGTGTGACCACATTACAAAACCGGTGGCCATTTTTAGAGCCGCCACATGTCACAGACGAGAGTAGTTTAGCATCGGACCCCAATCATGAGTCAAAAACTGTAATTGGCTCTAATACTGACCGATATGACGTTTTATAGTGCATGACGGTAGAAATGAGTCAGCGGGTAGAGATTTTGTGATACTGTTTAAACCGTGGTTAATATATTTGAATGGCTATTAATGTGTAGGACAGTTTGCATGTCAAAGCAACAAAGTAACATGTGGTAATACAACTCAAGACAAGGAATAACTTGTTATTGTTACTATAAGATAATTATATATTTATAATTTTTATTAATATATTAATTAAAATATATTTTTTTGTTAGTATATAATGTTTTAATGTTGTTTTATATTTGTATTATTATATTGCATTATAATATTGTTCCTGTGGCTCAGTGGTAGAGCATTGCCTTAGCAGCGCAAAAGGTTGTGGGTTCTATTCCCAGGGAACACACATACTGGTAACAAAATGTATAGCCTGAATGCACTAAGTCAAAGCGTCTACTAAATGCATTTATAATTTCATATTATATTAATTACTATTACTTTTACTTTTACTTAAAATGTAGTGTGTATAAAATTATTGTATATCATTGTTTATTAGTTTACTAACTTTATATATTATACACTAATAATTTTATATTTAAACTATGATTTTATATTACTGTCGATTTTTTTCAGTCAACTCAAGCAAGGACTACTTAGTATGTTAATTGTTAATTACTTAATTAATTATCTTCAATAAATTACTCAATCTTGTAATAAATAAAATATTATTTATTATTAATTATTTGTTATATATCACATTAATATTTAATAATTTAATAAATATATTCAATAAATCTTATTACTATGTTAATATATAACAACAATAATAGTATTAATAATAATTCCTATAAATAAAATCGTTTTAGATTTTTTTAAATATCAATATTTTTTACCATTTAAATATTTTATATTTTTAGATATATTAAATATATATGAATTTTATTTTTAAATTTAAATATAAATATGCATTTTTTTAATTGTTAAAAAGAGAAATTAATTTATTATGTATTTCATTTACTGGATTATTCAAAAATAGACATTACAACTGTAACCACAAAAAAACAAAACTGTTGTAATTTGCTGTAAAATTACCCAAACTGTGATATTTTGGTCACATCCCCTTCTCTTATTTAACACAAGATGAAGATCCCGATCTGGTCAAACAGAATGGCAGATGAACATCCACATGTTTTTCTCCAGAAGATCAGCAAGGCCTGAAAATCGACCGTCAAAAGTTCTGCTGGTGTAACATTTAGCTCCAGTGTGCCTGTGTTGGCGCATTAAACTTCCAGACACATACATATCAAGAAAGGCTTTCGCTGTCTCTTGCATTTTCTCCTGGTAAACCAGTGCCTGAATCTTTGATGATCAAACAAAACATTGTAATGACAAGCGTGGTATCTCCGAGCAGCAGAGGAGACTTCCACGCAGGTGAAGGAGAACTAAAAGTAGTGATGCTAATAGCTTCGCTAGTCTAAAGGCCCGTTTACACCAAGAACAATAACAATAACGGCATTCACACCGTGACGCTCTGTTTATTATAGTAATGCACTGCAGTTTTGTCATCTGCCGCTTTATTTGTACATCAATGGATTTTGATTGGTTTTCAATGTTTAAAAAAAATCACTCATTGGAATGTTTTATTTCTGAAACGCTTAAGTTGAATGCTCATCTAACATTTTTGAAATGTTACTGCTTGTTTAAGAATGTTCAGATAACTTTCAAAAGTAACATTCTCATAATGTTTGGAAAATGATCAACTGGAATGTTCCAACATCAAAACGTTTTTAAAACATTGAAAAAAAACTGGACGTTTTGAATGTTCAGTTTTGGACGTTTTGAATGGTTTTAGGAGGTCAGAGGGAAATAAATCAAATTAAACTATCGTGCAAATGAATGCACAGGCAAGACAACATCAACGCTAACATGACGCTGTGAACAGTTGGATAAGAGTGGAAGTGTCGCAGCAATCTGTTGAGATCATTTACTGATTTACTTTCACAGATTGAGAAAACAACCCATTATATTATGCATGAGTCCCTCGTCTCTGTCAGTAATATTTAGGGTTGATCCAGTTCAGATTTTTTGTCTCCATGTGTTCAGTTTGGCTTTGTTAAATTTTTTATTTGTCACATGAGACAGCATTAGTGCGTTTGTGTGAAATATGGAGGAATATGTGCTGATTAGGCTAATTAATGTTAACATACTGCAACCCCCCCCCCCCCCCCCCCCCCCAACAGATTTTTATCTTGATTTCCATAAAAAAATGCAGGAAATGATACATTTTCAGTCAAGACTGAGAATATATTGTGAATATTTTTTACATTTATAATTTTTTTTGTAAAAATTTGCCCTAATAGCTAATTAATTTAATCAGCCCTAATAAAGTTTAAAGCATAAATCTTATTATATTTCATTAGATTTAGCCTAGCTTCTTAGACATATGCTGTGTCTCATTTAGAAGGCTGCGTCCTCCGGAGGTCGCATTCGAAGGCTGCATACGTCATCGAGGCTGTCTCATTTCAGAAAAGCAAGTAGGACACTCCGAATGCGACCTTCGAATGCGGCCTTCTATTACAGGAATTCGGAGGATGCATGAGGTGTATCCTTCGCTGCTACAGATAACCCACAATTCTTTGCGTCACCGTGAACAACCGTTGTTAATTTGAAAAATGTAACTACACACAAGCGCAGATGTGGTGTGTACAACTTACCTTAATTCGCCTTGGTAAAAATGGATAAACTTTGTTTTTAATATCCTCCTCCTTTTTTTCTCTAATAGATGCCTGCTGTACGTACGCTCAGCTCCTCAAACATTGAACAAAATAAAACAAGTAAACGCATTTTTTTTTAAAAATTACTTTCCAAATTTAGAAATAATTTTCCTTCATTTAAGTAGTGTGAGAGCGCAACCATGCTCTAAATTTGTTGGCATAGCAACGTGATACTTCCTGTTTTCCTTTTCTGCCTGTCCTACGAAGGCCTTCTCGTTTAATTCTAGGTTGAGGACACTTCGTATATGCATCCTACAGAGGATGCGACCTCCAGAGGATTCGACCTCCGGAGGGTGCAGCCTTCTAAATGAGACACAGCAATACTATTAAACATACTTAGCGGTTGGTGGAAGAATAAATATGCCGTTTGATGAAGCAGTTGAAAGTCAAATTAATTCATAAATGCCCATGTTTACTTTTTTCATTCTTTTTTTCAACTCATGGTTCCATTTCTACAGAGAAATAAACATCAACGTCATTAATTATTGACTTGGTTATGACTTGAATTTGTTCTAGATCATTAGACGTGACATACTGGTGTCTTCATACACAAAACGCTGTCTCTTAAGTCATTGTTTTGTGTAGTTTCCTGCTACACATTATGCAGATAGCAAGTTCAGATGTTCTGAAGTGTGCGGCTGGTGAATCCTTTGCTATCTTATAAAGCCACAGGAGCCAAGAAGCCATTAGATTAGAGTTGAACATCTTTTTTAAAGTGTAAGCACTGTAGCTATCAAGAAAATGGTACTTTGTGGTTAAGTAGTAATTAAGAATACCTGAGTGTTTTATTTATTTATAAATTACTACATCCAGGTCAAAGGTCAGTGTCATCATGGCAGACATAGCGTGTCTAGCCCTGCATCTCAATGTTCGTACTATCCATCCTAATAGTATGTGAGATTAGAATACGTGTGTCCCAAAGCATAGTATGTAAGAGTATGCCCGGAGGTCTACGAGTCGGTCTATTTTGAAGTGTGATCCGTGCACACTCCAATGGCAATATTGCCCACAATCCCATGCGCTTTTGGGGAAAGATTCTGTCCATACCTACAACAACGAATAAAACGTGTTAATAAACCGTGCGCAACCGGCGGTTAGGTAGAGAGGCTTAGAAAAAGGGGTTTGAGTTCCTTTTGTTATTCCTTTTGTTATCCTTTTGTTATTATTATGTTATATTTCATCTGCAACAACAACGTAAACTTTTATAAACATCCGTTTGATCGTTAACTTTTAAATGCATCATTATAGCATACATAGAGCGAGTTCTCGGCATGAACGACCCACTGATTTGTCACTTCATGTGTCTACCGACCTTTTTTCTCTCCAATAAGGGTAGGAAGTTAAATAAAAATGCAATTTGGAGGATGTTCCTTGACAGAGCGTCCATTAAAGAGCAGTTGTGTGACGTGTTAGTATGTCCCAAAGCTTGCCTACTCTCTTAAAAATAAAGGTGCTTCACAAAGCCATAGAAGAACCTTTCTGTCTAAATGATTCCATAAAGAACCTTTAACACCTCAAGAACCTTTCTGTTTCACAAAAAGGCTCTTTGTGGCGAAAGAAGGTTCTTCAAAAAGGTGAGAAATAGATGGTTCTTTAAAGAACCTTTGACTGAATGGTTCTTTGTGGAACCAAAAATGGTTCTTCTATGGCATCGCTTGAAGAACCTTTTGAAGCACCTTTATTTTTAAGAGTGTGCTCTTCTACTACACACTCAAAAGTGCGTACTTTTCTTCACCAAAAGAGTGCATACTTTAAGGGCGTAGTATAAGTAGGCACATTGAGACGCAGCACATGAATGTATTTGTACTACAGACCTGCCAGTGGTCAAGAAATAAGTATTTTTTGCCTTAATTTGACAGGATTGTTTGAGTAGAATCAGGAAATAATTGGAGAGCAGGGTTATTTTAGTATTATTTATACACTATTATGTCATTTAATTTATTAATATTTTAAAACAGCTGTTAGTTTTTATATTTCTTTTACATTTTTATTTACGTTTTTGTTGCCTAATTTTACTTTTGTTACCTTTATTAGTTTTTTTTTTTTTAATTCTTTTTAGCTGTCATTTATTTTTATTTAAGTTTTATTTTTAGTAATTTTAGATTCACTTTTTTTTGTAATATTTGTAATTTTCATTATTGTATTTATTTTTATTTTTTTGTTATTTGATTTTATTGTCACGTTATTGTCCATTAATTTTTTTAAAATATTTTTTTACTGCTACCAACAATACTGCTAGAGAGAAGGGAACAGGAACGGGGGGAAAAAAACTCCAATTAGGATTTTTAAGGATTTTTGTTTAGGATTTTTAATCAGGCACCAAACTAAATATCCAAAACACTACTTCCATCCAGTGGAGTGAATTTTGCATGTCAAATTTGGCAGATTTCATCAGCGTTTCTGAGCAAATAACTGACATATGATCTCATGACTCAATCTCAAGAAAGCAGAGGCCTACAGAACACAAACTAAACCCCTAAACACACAAAAACAACATTTTATTATTGACAGATCTTCAGTGTTTGTCTCAATCGTATTGGTAGAACCGCACACATATTTCACGTCTCTATGTGAACCGCAGGCATTGTTATCTTCATCTCTACAGCAACACGAGACAAGCGGCCAACTAAGTCTAGCTCACGGTGCGCAGAGCCAAATCAGCGGCTGACAGCATTATTATTTGTTAGATATGGTTGCTCTTTTCTCTAAATGGGAAAAACAGCAGTCTCCTTTCCGCTGGGAAGTAGAAATTTGGAAGAAAGTGCGTTCTGAAAGCCTCGTCTGGCTATTGTTCAACGTCCTTGGTGGATGTGGTTTTAAAGCACGGTGGGGGAATTCGTGATTCTGCCTGCTGATATTTTCAGCATCCCGAGACTCCAGGAACACTCATTTTAATTTATTTTTAATGGTAGTTATTGTCATTGTGAAGGTCGCTGACATTTGCTTTACCCGCTTCTGTCGGCTGGAGGTTGCAATCGCTTGTGAAAGCAACTACCCACAGAAAATCCTTGTGTGTGTGTGTGTGATCAAGTGATTGAGGCCCCCAGCAGATGGAGTTTTGGGACCTGCGGTTGTGTTTGTTGTCCTCCGGGAAAAGGTCAGGAGTGGGATACTTCCAGAAGACGATAAGAAAATCCTACATTCTACAAACATAAGATGTCTGTTTAATTATTCATGTGTTTTCAGATACAAAGGTGGGAGTTTTGGAGGTTTATCCTTTGGAGGATGCTGATAAAGTGGATTTGAATTGGAATCAGGTATGAGATTCGTTAAGAAACACATTAGTGGACGTCTCTGCTTACATGTTAATGACAAATCAACATAAATATGTCCTGAAGGTCTCAGTAAAAGTTATAAAAGTCCTCTTCTTTGCAAAGCCACACTTTAAAAAACATTACTGACAATAGCTACTGTTGCCATTCACCATTTTCTCTGAAAGTTTCTGCTTTTTTTTTTTTTTAAATCTAGGAAGGAAGGGTCTTTGAGTTTGGATAGATACAATTTTACAAAAAAAACATCAACAACCACAAAAAAAAACAACAAAAACTGCTAAAATATTTGCAATGTCACAATTCATTCTAGCTAACAAGATTTATATCAATCAATTTTTACCGTTTTATGAACACATATATAGTATTTATTAATATTTTGAATTAACTTTTAATTTTATATATGTTAAGCTAGTAATAGTTTAGGTACTTTTGATGTGCTTTTGGTCATTCTCATATTTAATTATTTCGATTTTTTGATAATTAGTTTTTTTTATTTATTTATTTATTTTACAATTTTATGAGCACACTTTACTGAAAAAATCTACAATATTTAAAAAAATATTTTGGTCAGAAATGAAGTGACAGCTAATTCACATTTACTAAACCCAAGGAACCAAAAACATGCATAAAACAGTCACTCTTTTCTGTCCCATGTCTGCTGTAAGTAATTGTTCATATCCACAAATGAATATTCTGTTATCATTTAGTCTCATGTCAAATCGGAACAACAAACATATGAATACATAAATAAATACATTTTTGATCTATATATACACGTTATATATATATCTTGTTAATGAAAGATTGAAGAATGAATGAATGAATGATAATTGAATGAATTTATTTTGTCAAGTCAGAGGGGTGTGAGTCCCTGGTTACTTTAATAGTATCCACAAAAGGCACCGAGATAAATTGAGTTTAATGGTCCACAGAAGAAAGACAGTCATACAGGTTTGGAACGACTTGAGAGTGAGTAAATGACAGAACTAACCCTAGTTAAACAGATGCGACTAGTACTCTTGCTGACAGGTGGCAGGGGTGTTGAATCAAACTTGTTTTCGGACCCAGCAATCGAACCTCATTCTGTTTAGATCCTCTGATGATCCCCAGGTGTGCCCGTCCATCGGGGAGTTTCTGCTTTGATGCTCGGACATTAAACAGGACGTCTGTCAGGAGGTTCTCCGTGTTCACCGGTTAGCTGAGTAAATCTGCGTGTCCTCTGCTCGAGTGGACTTCTCTTTATGTGAGACGGACAGACAGCAGGCCGACAGAAACACGCGTCCATTCTCATCGCTCGGCCTGAAACGAAAGATAGTTTGGGGGCCTTTGATGTCATTCTGTGGGCTGTGATCTCTTCTGCTTAATTAAGACACAGTGTTTGGTCTTTATACAGTGAGTGGACGGGAGTGAACCTGTGCCGACAGGTATTCATAATCACATCTAGAATGAACTGGTGGCCGGAGATCTGAAGGCGCTTTCCGATCCGATCGTGACTTAAAGTTTGGTTCCAGTCAGCTGGTCATTACTGCTAAATAACGAGACCAGAACCACCTAACGAACTAAACAAAGTCGACTCGAAAGTGACAACAAAATCGTTTTGCTTTTATTTATAAATATATATATGTTTATATACTTTTTTGTAAAATGTAAAAACTGGTGTTTTACAGTTTATAACATTATTAATATGTTTTATATACATTTATGTTTTAAAACTTCTTTTGTAGTTGCTTGTATACAGTATATTTCTGTTATTTAATTATTCAACATTTAAAAGCTAACAACAAATCTTTACATGCTTATATACTTAAAAATAATATTTTAGTTTTATATCTTTCTATTAAACACTGTTAATAGGACTGTTTTAGTAGCAGGATATTTAATCTTTATTTCATAAAATAGACTATCGTTTCTCGTTCTGACTTACGTGTTTTTTTTTTTGGTTTAAAGTATTCCAATATTTTTGTTCAAAGGATTCCTAGTTATGTTTCGTGTGCATATAGAAATAATATTATGTATTCATATCACACATTTTGTTTTTCAAAACTTTTATATATATTACTTATATAATAATTAAATATTATATTCTTTTTTATGTTTGATTATACTTTTATATGTTAGTAATTATATAGAATTTGTTTTTATTTTTATTTATTATATTCATATTTTTATTTGTGTTGTATTTGTATACTTTTATATATACCCTATAAATATCACAATACAAAATATTGATTTTTTTTTTATCTTTTCTTTTCTTCCTTTTTCTTTTCTTTTTATATTTCATTTATTGGTATATTTTAATCACACTGGTACCTGTGCCCCGTAATATGTAAAGTATAATGTACGTATACATATGATATATAATATAATAAATATAATATAATAAAATAATAATGTGATTTAAATCTTATAATAATCAATCTTCTGGTAATTTCTCGTAAGACAATTTTCTATATCTGGCACCTTCCTGGCTAGTTCTGACAGCTGTCAAATATATAGTACATGCCGTTTAAATCTGCAGTAAACTGTGATGGCACAAATTTATCACACTTTAGATCCACATGTATCAATGTGAAAACATACCTGCGGCAGACAGGTGGTGACAGACATCAGGACTAAACCGAGCAATCAAGCTAAACGTGAAACCAGCCTGAAACGGCATGACCTGGAACACATTTCAGGAGCGCAGTATTGATCAACTGAGGATTCTCATTCAGATCGCAGCATCTAAATGACTGAGATGCAGCAGAGTGAAGGACACAGCTTGTGTGTGTGTCTCATCTGTCACTTCTCTGTTAGGTAAAGGCTATGAGGGGTCAGATGCACACAGTGGTCAGTCGGCAGCAGTAACAGAAGCATTGCTGTGGGTTCCATCCCATCCATCCATCCATCCATCCATCAATCAATCAGTCGCTCAGGGCATGAGGTCACAGGTCACCGGGTCACGGCGGGCCGTTAAGCTTCATTGTCTGCTGTCCTGGAACACAGGAAACCGCTTCAATGGGATCACACTGCCTGCGCCAACATCACCTCCAGAACACCAGAGGGTGCTGTTCTGAATGTGAATCAACCACCTGATTTCATTATGGTACGCAAAGCCCAGTTTTCACATTGCAATAAACACTCAAGTCCCGACATACATTTTTTTTTCTCATTTAATGTCATGTTTTAATAAGAAATTGCACATTACGTAGAATGTGAGAGTGACATTTTATGTTGAGTATATACACTACTGTTCTAAAATTTGGGTTTAAAAAATGTTCACATGAAAGAAGTCTCTTAAGCTTATCAAGGCTGTATGGTTATTTGAACTCACAAAAATTAAAATTAAAGTTATATTGTGAAATATTGTTACAATTTTAAATAACTTTTTTCTATTGTAACATGTTTTAAAATCCGTAACATAATTTCAAGATTCTCTGAATAGAAAGTTAAAACAAAATAAATTCATAAACAATCTTTTGATTATGATTATGGTTTCAGCTATTAAGCCACGGTTTATTCAGAATTTTCAAATAGATTGTTTTAAAGATGTTTCACATGTACTGGGGGGTTTTGATTATTTATACGCATATTATTGTATTTATTTAGGGCCCTGAATCGAGCCTTTGATGCGGAGTATGCCTTAAAAAGAATGAATTTCATCTACCAGGAATAGTGAATTTGGTCTGAGCACAGTTTAAAGGAACTCCTGGTAAAAGATTATATAAGACATTTTAATGTTTTAAATGCAAATTTTCAATTCCTAATTTAGAGTAAATCAAGATCACAATATTAATAGTATCTTTAATTTAATTTATTAAATTGTCAATGTTTTAACACAACCATTACCATAATATGCTGGATAGGATGGTGGTTCGGGCGGGCATAAAGGTTAAAAATTAAATATATCCTGTATTTCATGATTATCTTTTACGCTTTTTTTTTTGCCGTGGATGTTAGCAATGAATTAGTTAAACAAATACAATCTATAGCTGTATTAAAGTGACCCCATTATGGATTTTTGAAAATTACCTTTCATGCCGTGTGTACACAGCTCAATTGAATGAAAACATCCTGACAAAGTTAAATCTGCATTGCAACCGTATAAAGTTAGTGTCTCGTCAAAAGAGTCGACTCTGAAATTTCTTGAAATCGAATCGTTTTAAAAAACAATCCCAACCGTTTCATGTTGAGGTCAAGTTAACATTAGCATATTGCCACCGCACGTTCGGTGGTCTTTTTCAGGTTGGTCTAAATGACAATGCAAATTCATTCTTTGCCACTAGGTGTGGCTTTTGGAGCGGTAAAAATAGCGGTTTCCAACAACAACACATCAACCGATTAACGCTGTACACAAAGCAGCACTGCGCTCACAAACGCGGCTTTATCAGGCATTACAGGCATGATGAAATGGAAATGAAATCGACCAATCACTGCAGATTAGAGTCACGCAAAGGAGGGGTTTGGAAAAATTAATCGTTGAGCGAATCGTTTGGGAGTCGTTGAGCAAGTAACGTAAAAATAAATGCATATTATAAGACAATAAAAGTGTTTTTTTACCTCCCAAAACCAAAATGTGAACCTTTCATAACCCATAATAGGGGCACTTTAACACTAAAAAGGCACAGAAATCTGAATCAGTGTATATACCATGAAACTATATTTACACACTTTGTAATGCAGCACAATTTATTTCCAGCTCAGAAGTTGAATCTTGATTTTCATGCACACCCAATGAAAAACCCAACTGATTGACAATGACAAAGTTTAAGGTGGCTCTGATGGCAGTTCATTTGCATGCGGCACTGCATCTTTATTTCAGAGCTCACTAACTCAGCAGCGTGAAACTGCTATAATAAAAGTGTTATTAAAGACCTCCGTAAACTACATTTAAGACTAACTTCTATGCTACTAAAGATATTCAAGACTTTTTATGGCCTTACATTTGTGAATGTAAATTTATGAAGCTTAAAAAGTGTATGTAAGCCATTTTAATGCTCTTTAATCATCCGCAGACACCATGATTTAACATGTTTTATCGTGTTTCCATTCATTCCACAGATTTTCAGTGCAGAAAATGCAGGACAAGTCTGCAGCCTCCTGACTATAACATATTAATGAAGAGTGAAGAGCAGTTCAAAGGTGTTTAGATTAAATTATAATATTATGATTTGTAAAATTCCAGCCGACAGGATTTTTCATGTCACTGAAGCGGTGTATTTGCTGACAGGAAGGGACGGACGAAAAGGCCCGGGCTGTATTTACACAGAGGGAATGTGAGATTAAATTATGAATAATGCGAGAGAGAGGAAGCGAGGTAGGTAAAGGCGAATGCGGGAGGGCGGCAACAGATTCCCCGAGGACTTTCCGCTGGGTTTAACCCACTGAGGTGGAACCGAATGGACAGCTCTGGTTAAATAAGAACAAATTTACTTTTCCTTCCCACTCTAGGGACGGATCCAACCACAATAGCAGATATCCTTGTTTGCTTGCTGCAGTCGGACACACAGAACACGCATATGCCCAATATTGTAAAAAAGCCTGCTGGAAAAGCAAGGGCTGTTCACGCCAAGAACGATAACTATAACAATAACTATAACGATAACTATAGTAGCGTCCGGATCAACACACAATAATGTTCTGTTTAGTATAAGCATATTTTTTCATCGCAATTCTGAATTTATATCCCGCAATTCAGTTTCTGCAAGATGTAAACTTGCAGTTGCAAGAAAAAAGTCAGAATTATGAGATAAAAAGTCACATACCCTTTTTTTATTTAGTGACGGAAACAAAAAAACTGAATTGCAAGAAAAATAAAACCCCAAAAATTGGGATGAACTTAGAATTGTGAAATATAAACTTGGAATTGCAAGAAAAAAAGTCAGAATTCTGAGCTTATATTTTGCAATTCTGTCTTTTTGTCACAATTCTGAGTTTATATCTCAGAATTGACCCTTTGCCGGGAGTTTGATTGACAGGTGATCTGACCAATCATAACGCAGAATCTGCCATTTTGTCCGACAAAACAAACCAGACTTGAAAAAAGGTGTGTTTGCCATCTTTCCACGTGTGAGAGACCATGGCTTGGTGGTTTGTAACAACAGCTAACTTAGGGGGGGGGGAGCTTTCAGAAGAAGCTGAATTTTGCAATTCAAGAAAGTCTGAATTGCGAGATATAAACTCAGAATTCTGAGATATAAAGCCGAATTAGATATACACAATGAAATTAAATTTTTTTTATTTTGTATTTTCAGATGAAAACAACGAATCTGAATTGCGGTATGTAAACAACGTAAGAAAGAAGAAAAAAAAAATCAGAATTGCAATGAAACATGTCTGAATTTTAGATATAAAAGACAAAAAATTTCCGATTTGGTCAATTAACCAAACACAATTACTTTTTTATTTTTTTAATTCCATGATGATAACGGAATTCCATATTTACAAAGATTGGTTGAAGTTGTGAAATTGTTTCTGTGAAAATAAGGATTAATCTTGTAAATATACAAAACTTTTTTAAAAATATGTGCTTACTGCATTTTTATAAATTATTTCTTAGTTATTGTACATGGAAAAACGGTACTTTAAAAGTAAATTACTGTAGATGGACAGAGCAGTTTTATAAAATAACTCATTAAAACCTTAAATACATGGCGATTAACCTGAAAGTTGGTTGTTTTTCTAAGTAATTTGACAGAATTTATCAGTTTTTCCATAGTTTAAAAACAAATGATCAACAGTAATATACTGTAATTTAATGAATTTTGACCGTAAAGTCTATTCTGTAGTTTTACAGTTTTTGCTTGTAATTTTGTGAAATGGTTATTTTCTGTAATTTAACGGAATATGTCTGGAAGCCCTGCTGCCAGTCTTTTTACCGTTTTTTTTAAACCGTTTTTTTTAAACCGTTTTTTTTACAGTGTTGGTTTCAGATTGGCTCTAAATGTTTTTATCGTTCATCAGCTGGAAAAGTCCACTTTGAAAGTGTTTCCAACAATATTGTTCCTTTTTGCATTTATCCTTATAGTTGTAGTGAGCACCAGTTTGAACTGGCTTGTATTCCAATATATTTCTAATATAAATGTGTTGGTAACTTGTTGTAGAGATTAAATTTATTCTTCATTATAGGTTGGTATTCCTCCAGTGCATGAGAGCAGCCTGTTTGTTTACCAGCAGTCATTACAGTGTCTCGTCTGTCTGCTGATATCCTCCGCTCTCCCCGCTGAGGTCTGGAGGAAAAACACTTATCTACGGAGGGAAATGTCAACCTGCGGTTGAGAATATACAGCCTTTAAGGGCCACAAAGCACAGCGGTGACAAGCTAATCAGGAAATGATCAGGTGTGAGTATGATCAGGTGCGGTGGATGGGCCCCGGGGCCGCAGGGAAACAGGTTATTACACCGAGGGGTTACTGAACCAACATGTCTGATAACATTTGAGTCTGATGCAAAACTAAACACAAACTGTGTTTTTAATGGGTCGGTCCTATTATGCAGTACCTTTTTAAATAAAATTAATATGAATGTGTTATGTTTTAAGAACTTATTAGACTTTTTAGAATTGCAGTATGCTCTGGTCAAGTTTGTCCTCTTCAGCTATTCAGTTACTTTTTTTTGTCATTTACAACCGGGGTTATTATAGTTTACTACATAAACTGAAACTAATAGTAAAACATATTTTCAGTACTTGAAATAAAATTAACGTTAACTGAAACAAAATATAAAAACTTTTTGTTAAATTTCATCTAGTTTCCAAGGAAACATTTATAATTTTATTTAGTTTGACTTGATGCAGTAAAATAATTAAAATGTAATAAAATGAATAAAACTATATAGATTTAATAAAACTAAAACTAAAACAACAACAAAACAAACTAAAATGGCAAAAACACAAGAAAAGTACTAAAACTCTAAATATTTTAACTAATTTGAACTAAAATTAAAATGACCTTTTAAAAAAAAGAAAAAAAAAAAGACAATACTTTTGGTTCTGCAGAATGCATTACTTGATCAACATATCAGTAAAGACATTTATAGCATTACACATATTTCTATTTCAAATAAATGCTGTTTCCTTTTTGAACTGGAGAAATGGCTGCTGAAAATTCATCTTTTTCAAGACAGGAATATATTACATTTTAAAATATATTCAATATTTTGGATTTGAGACAATCTTTATTCACAGTATTACTGTTATTACTGTATTTTTGATCGAATAAATGCAATCTTGGTGAGCAGAAGAGACTTCTTTAAAAAAAACATTAAAAATCTTACTTTTGAAAGTGGCAGTATTGTAATTGAATATTTCTAAAGAAATTTTAGTTTTTAACCCAGAGATATGACAAAAAAAGGCAGCATCCACTTAAAGCAAAGTAGTGAAATGATTTATAGTGAATTTTCACATAATTATCTGTACTTAGACATGTATGATGGAGACGTGATGTTCTGCATCACATGTTAGACCAGTTTCTTTCTTTCACCTCCATCAATAAAAGTATTGTAAATATAATAAATAAATAGAGTGTTTTAAAAAATTCATTGTAAATTCAGGACCCCTCGGTGAACAATTACCCACACTTGTATAGTCATAAACATCATCTAATTTACCTCGCCTCATTAATAACTGATTAATAACAGCTTGTTTTGTTGCGGTCAGGTTCACTCCAAAGATATTCATCACTTTTTTGGCTGTATTTACTTAAATATCTTAAATAATATGAGGTTATAATATATATAATATATATATATATATATAATAATATATATATATATATATATATCTATATATATATACGTTTTTTTACTGTCTTCTGTTATTTCTTTTATTTACATACTTTATTTATTTCCAGCATATTAGCCACCATGATACTAATCTATTATATATTTGAGTGTTAATACTTAAGATAGTTTTTTAAATTTAATTCAAAAATATTTTTTATTATTTAATGTTTCTATTTTATATTAGTTCCACTATATATACATATTACATTTTTACGAAATGTCTTATTTATTTATTTATATTATTATTTAGTATGTTTTGTTTGTTCAGTCCAAATTATAATACTACTTTTCCGAATATATTTCATAAATTAAGATGGATTATATATTTAATATTTTTTCCATGAATAATTATTATTAATAATTATCTATAATTATATAATTATATAAATTATCTATAGCATGTTTAGATTTTTATTTTTCACTTTATTGATATGTTAATTTGACTAATAATTCTGTTCTTTTATTATATTTCTATATCTGTGGATTTATTTATTTAATTATTATTCATGGCCACTCCCAAATATACTGTTACTAATATTATTTTTATTTTATTTATTTAATCATTCATTAATTCATTCATATCAGCCAATACTTATGATAATACTTATAAAACGCAGTCACACAAATAAAGGTTTTATTAAGTTTGAAGTAGTTTTTTAAGTAGTTAATAAACTACTCGGAACTGAAGTAGTTTATTAGGAGCCGATGTGTATTGTTCTTTTTTACACTCAAATAAAGCCTCTGGTAGGCTGTAATAGCTGCACTGACGAATGGCTTGAGATTACTGCCAGCTTGTGATTGTCACTTAATTCCATTAATATTTCATTCCACTTCGGTGGAGTTAAACCGGGTCACGGATGTGTCAGGAAAAACTTTGCAGAGAGACTCTACAATGGAAAATCCACAAGCAAACATTTCAATAATTTAACCTGTTAGATTTAAACCGTCTCTTCGTTGTTTCATCAGACCAGAGAGACTAGAGAGCTAGTTCACTGTAAAATTAAAAATCAATTACTCGCCGTTCCAAACTTGGCTTTCATTGGATAAAATATTTGGAAGCATTATTTACTAATCATATGTCTTTTATTAGGCTCCTAAACACATTTTTTCCTTTCACTTTGACGTCACTACTTAGGATAGTTGCTAGTACATGGTTTGAGATTGTGTATCTTCCTGTGGCGACATCATTTCCTTCAGCTCCAGGGTAATTAGCCACATTACTGAACAAAAACTTGCTCCAGACTTCCAAAATCTGAACTGTCGTGTGGACAAGTCCTTTAAGCTGAGGAATGAAGCTCTGGCCTGTCAGACACAGGCACTGGATGCGCCTGTGGAGATGTTTTCAGTAATGATCTCCGAATTCAGGGCTGGACTTTTCTCTGACAAACACTGCCAAGCTTCACTGCCAGGGTGCTTTCTGTACCGGCACGCTGCCAGTGGCCACAGCGGATCTGACAAGAGCTGAACATTACTCACCACAGAGCAGAGCACTCTGGGGAAAAAACAAGAACAACAACAAAACTAGGTACTCGAACCGAGTTGTTTAACAATAATTGATTGTTTCTTGTTGGGTTTGGTTTCTGAGAGGACCGAGATCTTCATGTTCTCAGATAATGGCAGGTTATTTGTCGGGCAGAGAGTGAACATAGGGTCTCTAAAAACCTTAAACTCCTGCCTGGTGTCTTCAAACTCCTGCGATCTCCAATCAGGGACGTTACTGTTAAATAAAACTAAGGGTGCTTTCACACCTGTGGATCGATTGCTTTGTTTCCGAAACAGGGATTCAAATTATTACAATGTTGCTTTTTATTCTTGGTGCGGTTCGCTTTCACACGGCAAAGTTTCTAAACGGACCAAATCACGTGCGAGTACAAGTCACGTGCGAGTAAACTGTTCTCTCATTTGTCAAAGTTCCACGGTTTATTTTCCGGGATTCCACTTAGCTGTCACGGCTGTCATCAGTCAGGATGGAATGACAGCAGCTTCGCGGGCTTATTGTTGTTGTTGTTTTTTGTAGCTGTCGTTATAATAAATTATCATTTTGAGCAGGAGTCCAGGAATCATTGGGAATATTTTTTTTAAATGCACCTACTAGGAAGAAGAGCAATAAGACAGCATTATAAAATAAATTGCGCTTTGATTTTGAATGCAAAGACATGCTCACCCACAGACATTCACAGGTTCTTTTTGAGGTATTAGCAAAACAACAAAGCTAATGTTTTTACCCATTATACATTGTGATATAGCTGGTTCGTTGGTCCATTGGATCGGATTGCTTTCTCACTACAAACCGAACCGCTCCAGAGTTCGTTTTCAACCGAGCCGAGACCACCTCGTTCAGGCGATCTCGAACCGATTGTTTTGGCGCGGATCCGAGAGCGATTGCCGTGTTCACATATGCCCAAACGAACCGAGCTAAGGGGGGAAACGCGCCATTTCCGAAACAGGAGGGAAATCACCCTAAGACTGTTAAAAATGATCGTTTATAATTGAAATAAATCTTAAATAAAATAACTAATAGACACAAGCCGTAAACTTAAACCAAAATTGTATGTTGCCTTTACAACTAACGAAGTAATTTGAAGATCTAAATTACTAAAACAAAAACCTGAGTAAAAACTAAATGTAGAAATATAAAAAAATCACGTTTACAAAATTATTAAACCTAAAATTATCATAAACAAAATGTAACAAAAACTAAACTTAAAAAACGAATATATTATATTATTATAATTATTTAAATATAATACGAATAATACTAAAAAAATCACTATATCCACCTGTGACCTTAATGTACAGCAATATCATAAAGTATTCAGTTCAGTGCTTGTTTTGTTTCTATTCAGAATTAGCACTATATCTCTCTAAATATGGTGTAGTTCACTATTTAAGCACTTCAAACATATTTGTTAAGAAAAATTTGTATCATAAATGTTGTGTTTATCTACAGAAATCATGCTAATGGTATACTAAATAATAAAAACTGTGAATCTGAATCGCTATTTACACCTGCATTTCACTTAAAGGTGATAGCAAGCTAGCTTTGAAAGCATAAGATCCCATCCTTGCTGCAAATCACTCTCCAAAGCCACACCTCCTCCAAAACACATGACCGCGCACAGGCAGAGCAGAAGCTAACCAGCGACACGATGAGAGACGGGGTGTGTGGAGGGTTGAATGCAACACTGTCAGATTACCTCATGTCTCATTCACCGGTGAAAACATACAGTAAAAAATGCTAAATATTACAATAATAACGCCTTCCATTCTCTCTCGGTCTGCAATAGTGTAACGTAACATGTTGATGACGTGTCATGTCTGCGTGAACAGGGTGCGCGGAGGTACGCAAATGCATATGTTGACAGGCAGGTAGGACAGCCTAGATTGGACAAACATTTTATGGTCCTACACCTTCGACAGACAATATAAATACATTAAGACCACTTAACTTAGTGATTGCTATCGGGATGTGAAGAGACTTTCAACCAGCATAACATAAAATGTTTTTGAACCAATTCACCTACCCTGCCTTTAAGATTTGTTATGAAATCATATGTGCATGACATAAGGTATATTTTAGTGATTTTGGTCAATCACTGTTGCACTTTGATGTATTTCCAAAATAATATTAGTGCTGGATTTTTACAGCCCTGTGACTGGCACAGATTATGAATATGAATAGTTAATGTGCAGAGCAAATGTTTTAAATGAATCGGCTCAATGTGGAAATCAATCATCAAAGCGACTTAACAGATGAACTTCTTCACAGCACAGGTTTTATTGATGGCTCTTCCTTCCAAGTAATTTGCGAATCACCCAAAGGAGCCGCTAGAAATAGTGAAGCTTTCAAAGACTCTCACATGAGCTGGTTTACTTTTTCCTCATTTTCATGTTTGATATTCATATGAGTGCATTCAAAATAACTTAATGCATTTTTTTTTTTTTTTTTTTTTTTTTTTTTTTTTTTTTTTTTTTTTAGAAACAAGAAGAAGCAGGCCCAAAATGGACTGGACTGCAATTTATAGTGCAAAGTGTGTGTTCATTCTCAGTTTTGCCAACTATAGCAGGCTATTCCTCTTCTATACAGCCAGTTTTCTCATTCAGGTCAACTACTCCAGGGCTCCACAACATTGTACAACTACTTGCACAAAAAATATATAGAATGCACAAATATACACAACCCTAAAGTGCAACAGCGATTAACCAAACTCCCTAAAATAGACCTTATGTCATGCACATGCATTTTATACCAAATTGGAAGTGTAAATGTAGGTCTAAACAGCAATTCAAATTCATTGAAAATTCACTGTTAATGTTTTTATATTAAAGTTTTGTATAATTTATTGTTAAAAATAAAATAATAATTTAATCAACAGTGACCAATGAATGAAACAAACAACCATAAGTAAAAAAAAAAACCCAAAAATCATATTTTTTGATGAACTTGGTTTTTCAGACAAACTTGACCACAGCCCATGATTTATTGATGGCTGTTCCTGGCAAGTAATTTGTGCATCACCCAAAGAAACCACTTTGAGAAGAAAAGTTATAACTGTGAGATAAAAAGTCAGAATTGCAAGATATCAATTCTGAATTCAGAGAAAAAAAGTTAAAATTGCGAGATGTAAATGCTGAATTTAGTGAAAAAATGTCAGAATTGCAAAATATAAACTAAGAATTCTGAGGAAAAATTTCAGAATTGTGAGATAATGCAGAATTTAGAGAAAAACGTTAAAAAATGCAAGCTATAAACAGAATTTAGAGAAAAAGCCACAATTGTGACATAAACTGAGAATTCTAAGAAAGAAAAGTCAGAATTGCGAGATATATACTCAGAGTTTGAGGAAAATAGTCAGAATTGTGAGACATAAACTCAGAATTCTGAGAGAAAAAAAGTCATATTACAGAGATAACTCATACATTTCAAGAAATTGTTTTGCATATATAAAAGTTTATATCTTGCGATTCCTCATATCTTCAAGTTACAACTTTTCTCAGAATTTCAAGAAACAAAATCTGAATTGTGAGATAAAGGTCACAATCACATTTTTTATTATTATTTTAAACAATTTGTTGTTTTGTTTTTTCAACAATTTTTTTTTTTTTATTTGGAAACGTTTCCATAGCTTTCAGACAACCTCACATCAACTGGTTTACTTTTTCCTCATTGTCATGTTTGATATTCATATGAGTACATTCAAAATAACTACATGCGTTTTTCTTTTTTTTTCTTTTTGGGCGTGGGACGAGGGGTGACAGTGGAACAAGCAGGCCCCAAATGACCGATTTATAACACAAAGTGCACGTTGCATTCTCAGTGCTATAGCATGTTATTCCTCTTCTACGGCCAGTTTTCTCATTCAGGTCAACTACTCCAGGGCTCCTCAACACTGTACAACTACTTGCACTAAATAATACGACAGAACGCACAAACATACGCGACCCTACGTGAACTCTCGAGATGTGCATGTGTTCATGAGTTAATTAGTCCTCTTTCCAGCTTGTTACTGCAGTCTGTCCTCTCGTTAATACATCAGGGTTAACAAACCCTTCTGCCCCGTTAATTACACTCCGCTAATATAGCTGGATCATTTTCATTCTGCATGTATGATGGAGATACACACAGATGAGTGTGTTATCTTTCCTGTCCCAGTTCTCATTTAGGTAACAAAGCCGAACAAAGGATTTCTTAGAATATCATTTGATTAGTTTTGCTATCACAGCTTCGTATAATAAAGGACAATATTTATTTTTAAAAGGAAGCCTGATTTAGTAAGCTCAGTAACTCAAATCACAAATGACCTATCAGACATGTTTTTCATATCAGCGGAAAATTATATTGCTGCAAATCTTTTAACAGCCGCATTAGCTTGAGGTTTTTATTTAATGAGGATCCTTAGATGACCTGGGATGAATAACAATTTGCACAATATCCGTTCTAAATGGCATTCGAGATTGGGATTAGTGCGTCCCGAATCATAATACACTGAAAATAGCTTTCCAAAGGTCCACAGCGCTCTATTTCTGGTGGATTTTTGATGTAAGTATCCATGCACAGTATTATGGTCTATTATTGCTGACAACCTACATAAAAGAAGTTTGTGAAGGTTATCTTTTGACTTTTTGATTTGGTTGTGAGGATCTTTATTTTTGAATAACCCATTTGAATGTTCATTTAAGATTTGCATTGCTGCGAGGTCAAACGTGTTTTATCAAATGCATATTTTTTGAATGAACTTTCAGCTGTAAATGAAATGAAAGCCTGTAATTGTGCACCAAAGCCATGTGAACATTTCATCGTATTCAGAGTGCAGCTTGGAGTCATTAAGAGATGATTTGAAGTTATTAAATTGTGTCAGCGCAAACTAGCTCTTGCAGAAAAGCACTCTCTGATCAGAAGACGACCAAAACATTACTGCAGAAATTATACAGATTAATCACAATGTGCCTTTAAAGGCCCCATATTTAGCATTTTATGAACTAATTTATTTTGAATTAAGAAGACATGCCCTGTTACTCACACAAAGCTAACTTGGAATATTTATTTTCATTAGTTAATTTGATATTTCCTTCCAGTTCTGTTTAGTTTCTATCACTGTACCGGTTTTAAGACCACCTTGAAATGGTTGCAAATGTAACCTATCACGCCGGGGTTACTTATGTAACCATGGTTCCCTGAGGGGAACGAGACCCTGCGTCCTCTGGGGTCCTATGGGGAACGCCTCGTCGTGACCCGTGTCTGAAGCCTACTTTGAAAAAACACCAACTTGTTTGGCCGGTGACAGCCATGAGGTCACTACCGTCGCGACTAGTACAAAATATGCGCCGGTAGCGCACATCATCACTTCCTCGTCTGAAGCTTGTGTCCGCAGCATGGCACAAAAGCTAGAGGACGCAGTGTCTCGTTCCCTTATTCAGGGAACCATGGTTACATAAGTAACAGGAGACGTTCCTTTTCGTGGAACTTCGAACTGCGTCCTCTTGGGGTCGTTATGGGGAACGGTATACCCACGCCACGATGCTGAGGGGAGTGCAAGGCAGAACCATGGCGAGCCACTAAGTACTAACTACACCATACCGCTATGGGAGTTGCCCCTGTCCTGCACTTAGACGGCTTTCAGTGACATTACTCCCTGCGGCCAGAAGCTTAGGCTGCCAAGGGACATTACTAGAGGCTCACAGTGTGCAGGTCCCACCGGGACATGATTGGTAGTAGAACCCAGGCTACCAATAGTCTAACACGGGAGTCAGTCTCTCGAGATTGATCTCTGGTGTAATGAGGGCGGCTGGCTTGGTGCCCAGGGCTGCGGGATGGCAGGGGCCACCGTACCAGCTGTGTCCAAAGAAGCATCCTCTGAGGTGGCGCCAGGGCCTAGAATCATGAAGGATTCCTTCCAGGGAGTACGACCAAGAGCCTACTTATTGGATCAGTTACTAGTCTTGGCCTGTCACTCAGGGCTGCCTCACTTTGCAGAAGGACCTGTCTCAACAGGCTTCTAGTGGAAACACCCTGTCAGAGCAGGTATTCGGGGATACCATGATGAGTGGGTCCCAGGCGGAACCGGGGTTTTTAGACCACTCAGAAAAAGAGAACGAAGCTGTTCGCGTAACTCTTACCATATAGGATTTTATAGAAGTGGGCAAAGTAGAACGTGCGCACATACCACTTTCGTGGAATTTTAGAAAAGAGGGCAAAGATACCGTGCCCACTTACCACCATATGGATTTTAGAATGTCCATATGTAGATAGATACAACCGTTCTAGGGGGTTCTCGTGGCACTTCTGGAGGGCAGCCTATAGATGGAAGTCTGAGTAGTCATCAGTCTCACCTACGGCTGTCATGCTGGCGTGGCTAGCCGCGAACCTGTGGCTGAGGGAGCAGACATCCATTCAGCGGGACTCGACCTACAGCACGTTCCATTGGTGGAACGGCTAGCAGTTATCAGCTGGGGGAGCAACACGCCAGTTCTCACCGAGAAGGGGACTCGCCCGCAGCACGTTCCAACTAGCGGAAGCAGCTAGTACCAATTTCGGCGTGGGGACACACGCCTGGTCCTCAGACGCCCAAGGGGCTCGACCCTTTCTACTAATGCCAGGTTTTCCCCCGGCTGGCAGTAGCTCATTCTAGCAGGGGGAGCCCAACCCACCTCTCACCGAAAGGGGGGGCCCCCAACCAGCAGCCTGATTAAAAAAAAAAAAAACCAGAGGGGTAGCATACTGCAGTCTAGCCACATCGCCAGCGCATCAGGGATGCGGAGGACGGCCCAAACCTACTGATGCAACTGGTACGAGGTCTTTCTGGAAGACAGCAAGCTCAAGCCTCTCATGAAAGAGGCACCTCCGTTTCTCCTCAGCTGAGGAATACTGTCCCCATTCCAGGTGACCCTTTCCTGAAAGGAAATTTACCACGAGGACAGCCCATGGAGCGAGTGATTCAACTCCTCTGAGAGGATCCTGCTCGTCAGACGACACCCTTTTAGTACCCCTTGATATCGAGGGGGGAAGTGCCTTCTGAGTGCGTCGATCGAGACACACTGGTTGAGAGGAGCCCAGGAAATCGGGGCCTAACCCTCTCCGAAACAGGGAACGAAGTCCGAAACGCGTAACCCTCACCATACAGGATTTTAGAGAGGTGGGCAAAGAAGAACGTGCGCACCTACCACTTTCGTGGGATTTTAGAGAAGTGGGAAAGCATAACGTGCACACCTACCACCTTGGTGGAATTTTAGACGGGTGGCAAAGCGTAACGTGCCTACCCACCACTTACGTGGATTTTAGAATAGCGGCAAAGGATAACGTGCACACTTAACACTCACGTGGATTTTAGAAGGTGCGCAAAGAGCACTCTTAGGGTTCTATTGTCACCCGGACGTAATGGCCGGTCGGGAACAGCAGCTCCAGCACCCTCCTCAGAGGTGAGGGGAGTGCTGTCTCCAGGGTGTGTCGCCAAGACACACTATTTGAGTGGCACCCAGGGTACCGGGGTGTTACTCCACTTTGAAACAAAGGGAACGAAGACAGCACGCATAACCCTTACCTTCACAGGTTTTTAGAGAAATGGGCAAAGAATCCCGTGCCCATTTACCACCTAAGTGGAATTTTAGAAAATGGGCAAAGCAACACGTGCCCATCTACCAGCTATGTGGATTTTAGAGAAATGCGCACAGCTTCACGTGCACATCCCCCACTCACGTGGCATTTGGAGAAATGCGCAAAGCCTGCTTCACGTGGACACTTATCATATTATCTGGAATTTAAGTTCATGGAAGCCCGACCATATCGGCCCGCCGGAAGAGGCCGGCTCGCACATCTCAGTAGTGATGGGAGCCCTGCCTAGGACAGCTTACACAGGAGGATCCTGGTGATGCCCCCTGTACCTCCCGTTTGTTGCCTCAGCAAGAAGGAGTACGCCGGTGGCCAGGAAGCCCCTCGGGGTGACCAGGCACTGTAGCCCCGTCCGGGTGCCTTGCAGCGTAGCACCGGGGGCCTGATGTTCACGAAGGCTCCCGCAAGAGCCCGTATTCGGCCGCATGATCCAGGAGGTATGAAGCCGAAGCCCGGCTTTTCTTACCGTCTGGATGTATGTCGACGAGTGACACGCCTACTGCAAGTAGAGCACCTGGCTTCTGAGCCCAGCAACGGCACCTCATTGAGGGCGTCTAGCAAGGGACAGAAACATAGAGGTTCCAGGAAACACTGCATTGGAACTATAGAAGGTTACACACACAGCCATCTCGGTCTGTCCTCGATATACAGATATCATGATATTTGGATCGTACTCACCCCCATGACTTCTGTGCTGGAGCTCTGCTCCGAGGATCTTTCTGACCGGATCATCCGCTGCAGGTAACTTTACATTTATTACACATGACCACCTCAGTCTCTCATTAGTATACATGCTCTCATGACATATGGATCATACTCACCCACCACGAGCCTTGTTGCCGGGGCTCTGTCCGGGGATTTTTTTTTTTGACCGGACCATCAGTCAGGCGGTTTCTATGATCTGGCCATAGAACCACCAACAACATCATTGGCCCAGTAGGAGACTGTTTGAAAATGTTTTACAGCTAACCTCGGTCAGCTGGAGATGGTGGTCATAAAAGGGGGATTGGAAAAGGGGAGGACAGGGTAGATGTTGCACCCCCTGCGGGAGAGAGTGAATACCTAAGTATTACTCTGACCCGGACGAAAGCGCTGGTGCCTTGCCCAGGTCTCACCCCTCGGGTTTTGCCTGCCTCCCCTTGACCCACGATACTCCCTACCCCCACCCACAGGTGGAGGCGGGGCGCGAGTCGCGGCACTAGCCCTCTGTGCCGTCTCTGCTCCTCGAACCGGGACGGGCCAGGACCCCTGGTTTGTTCGGGCTCAGACCTGGGCCTTCGTGGAATGAAGGATTTAAAGGCTGCTGAGCGTGCCTTTGCCTCCCTGAACTTCTTGACCACCGTCTCAATGGAGGTGCCAAACAGTTCAGAGGGCGACACCGGGGCATCGAGAAGAAAGCCCCTTTTTTTCTTCCCGATGTCCGCTAAGTTCACTCACAACTGCCGCTCTGTCACCACCATAGCAGCCATCGCTCTGCTCATGGCAGAGGCTGCCTGCAAGTCTGTGGTGTGCCGCAGCTCAGCCGTTGCGGCAGAGGAAAGGCCCTGCCCCTCATCCAGGTCCTTCAGTAGGTCAGCCTGATAGGCCTGAAGCACCGCCATCGTGTGCAACAAAGCCACAGCCTGACCTGCCGCTGCGTATGCCATGCCGGTCGTGTGAGATGCTTTTTGCTTGAAGGGTCACGGATGGCAAGGAGGGAGTTTTGAGAGATGACGTCTCCCCCAGAGAGAGATAGCTGGCTAGCGTCTCTTCCACAGGGGGCATCATCCCATAGCCGCTTTCGCGCATTGACTCGATATTCGCATAACTCGTATGCTGAAACTGGTATACGCTTGAGGAAAACGGCCTCTCCCATTCCTTCTCGATCTCAGTATGGAGATCAGGAAGGAAAGGAAGGCTCACTTGAGCTGGAGGTGTATGGCCAGAGAAATAACGTTTGTCGAGGCGACCTCGTGACGTCACCTCCTTGGCTCGTTTCCACGGTAATTCGAGCCTTGCCGTGGCCCGATCCATCACCTCTAACAGCTCATCATACGCAGGGCAGGTGAATTGGGAAAGCTCAGCCTCAGCTTCTTCACTCTCTCCATCCATTTCCTGCTCTTCCTGGGCTGAACCCAGCTGAGCACTGGGCCCCTGGATCATATGATATCAAGAGAGGATATCATCGTCCAGTGGCTGTCTCTCGCCCGACACCGATGCGCGGAAGAGGGGAACCCCCCCTTCAGCCTCATCGGCTAGGTCCACCTGAGATCCCCACGAGCTCATTCTCCTCCGTGCCTCAGCAGCGGCGGGTCCTGAACCATGGGAAACAGATGGTTGTCCCTCTCCACTCGAGGAGAGAGATAAACGAGAACGGAGCTTTTTCAGCGAGAAGCTCTCACAATGCACGCAGATTGCCTCATCGAAGACATCGCGTGCGTGCTCCTCGCCCAAACAAACAACGCATAGATCGTGTGAATCATCGGGTGTCAGAAACCGCTGACACGGATGTACACACTTTCTAAACGCTCCGCTAGTGCTCGCCATAGTAGGAAAAGAAATACTCTTACTTTGCTTTTGGAATGCACGCTTCAAACAGAACGGTCAGTGAAGACGAAGAAAGTGATGATGTGCGCTACCGGCGCCTATTTTGTACTTGTTGCGACGGTAGTGACGTCATGGCTTTCGCCGGCCAAACAAGTTGGTGTTTTTTTCAATGTAGGCTTCAGACACGGTTCACGACGAGGCATTCCCCATAGCGAACCCTAGAAGACGCAGTTTGAAGTTCCCATGAAAGTGAACCATTTTTTTTCTCCGTTAAAAAAAAAAAAAAAGCCCCTGGAGGCATCAAAAAAAAAAAAAAAAAAAAAAAAAAAACAGTAGAATTTGCGATCTCATCAGGTGAGTGTGGCATTGAAAGGTGTTATCCACACTACACAATGTGTTTCAAAAAGCCCACTCTACAGGATGTGTTTAGAAAAACAGAACTGTTCCAGGTAGCTGTTATTGTACTAAGAACTGTGGGATGTGGACGACTGTTGGGGAAATTACATTTGCTGGGCTACAGGGGACATTCCATCAATATCTCCAGCTCTCCACCGAACACAAACCAAATCAAACTGGTGCCACGCACAAGCATACACATACTCGCAGCAAGAGACAGACAGTGAAAACGGCAGACGGGGCACCAGGTCATTCTTTTTTCAGCTCAGACCAGAGAAAATGTGCTTTTATCTGAGGAAAATGTGTCATTGCAAAGTACTGCAGTTATAAAGCTCCCCATTTGAATCCCAGCAGCATGAGAATCATCACAGAAACCTGCTCAGTGTGTGTGTGGCGTCCTGAATGCCACGGCAATAAGAGAAGCTGTGAAACCCCCTGCATTTCACAGGCTCTCGAAGGAAAATCATATTCACACTTTATCAAGGAAACGGGACAGGTAAAGGGGTCATATTATGCTGCTAAAAAGAACATTATTTTGTGTATTTGGTGTAATGAAATGTGTTTATGCGGTTTAAAGTAAAAAAACACATTATTTTCCACATACTGTACATTATTGTTTCTCCTCTATGCCCCGCCTTTTTGAAACGCGTCGATTTTTACAAAGCTCATCGGTCTGAAAAGCGAGGTGTATGCTGATTGGCGTGCTATCCAGTGTTTTGTGATTGGCTGAATACCTCAAGCGTGCGACGGAAATGTTACGCCCCTTACCATACTGTGATGCCTTGTCCGGCCGGAGTGATGAGACAAAAACATAAAACCCATTACAAACGAGGCATTTGTTTCATCCAGTGGGGACATTATTATAATGACTTATACTGTCTTTTTACGCGTTGCGTTGCATCGTGCCGCGTAAACATAAAACCCTGTCTGCATTTGTGATCGGAGAAATGACAAACAACAAGTGCTACTCCACACTGCCCAAAACTCGCGTTTGAATCATCAGTGGCAAATGATAAAAGAAAACGTACTTACGTGAGTAAGAACTGCCGGCATTTTAGTCTAACGTTACTCTCCCAGGATCAGTAAACAGTCCTCCATAAAATGTGCCGGCGATCCACAGCACTAAGTTGATGTATTTTCTCAGCGATCAGCACAGATCAGCTCTAGGCATGACGAAGCGGATATCATCCTCTTTTGGAAGGCCAAACAAAGTGTTTCGCTTTCACAACGAAAAACACAAGCGGCCTAGCGTTAGCGAAAGCCCGTCTTCGCGTGAGCTGAAGCCGGGCAAGAGTGAGCTGAGGCGGCGGGGTCGAGAATGGCGGTCCTGGCGAAGGAGCGGTGAAAATGGTGAAAGCCAATCTGGCGATCCACATCACTAAGTTGATGTATTCCCTCAGCGACCAGCACAGATCAGCTCTAGGCGTGACGAAGCGGATATCGTCCTCTTTTGGAAGACCAAACAAAGTAGTTTCGCTTTCACAACGAAGCACACAGCGTCTTCACGACATGGCGGCAGGGGCAACAATACTACAGTGAGAATAAAGTTTACGCCTTCTTTCTTTGCGTGAACATTTGGGCGGCGTTATGCAAATCTTCCCACATAGTGAGGTAGATATGTGGGGGCGTGTTCGAACGAGCCGTTTTAGGGGGGTGTGGCTGACTCTTAACTTTTATAAAGAATATCTCTTTGTATTTGAGACTTTAGTCTTAGCAACTTCACGGATCTTCTTTATGCACCAAGAGCTTGTAACACTCCAAAGAGAAAGGAAAAAATGAAATCGCTTCATATGACCCCTTTAATATTGGAGCATATTATTTGATTGAAAAGTGTCTATTGAATACTTGTTACTAGTTCAGGATCCACGGGAAGAAAATAAGATCTCATGACTACCTGAAATGTTTCTTCTAGACATCACAGATATTAAACTGAGAGCAAATTACTTCTTAGATGTTTCTTCTGAGACAAAGACCCGAAATCTCACATGGGCTTCCTCTGAGGAGATCTTAAAAACGGATAGTTCACCACCCAAAAATGCAAATTATGTCGTCATTTGAATTTGAATTTCTGTCTTCTTTTGTACTCAAAAGAAGGTATTTTGAAGAATGCTGGTAAACAAACAGCTGGAAGCCATTGACTTCCATATTAATTTTTTACTATGTAAGTCAATGGCTGCCGTCAACTGTTTGGTTACCAACATTCAGAAGAAAGAAACTCATACAGGTTTGGAACAACATGAAAGTGAGAAAATGATGATAAAATTTTCATTTTTGGGTAAACTATTTCTTTAATATCTTAGACTGTGCTCAGATTTGACAAGGTACCAAAATGTGCAATTAAAATTCAGAAATGTTTTTTTTGTAATTTTTTTTTATTCTTACTGTAGGTCAGCTAGTACCTCATTTGTGTCTATTTTTATTTCCCTTAGGATTTTTGAAGACATTTCTGAAGTTGAACTACAGCAGAACTTCTGAGTGATGAAGCCTCTGAACATTAAAATATGCATCAAGATAAAGAATTTTAATGAAACTGGGAATATTTTAAACTGAGAAGAAAAATCAAATACAGTGTCCAAACCACCTGCTAGCAACAATGGTGCAGAAGTAACGTTTTTATGTATTTATCAGAGGAAATTTGAACAGAGCTCAAAGTAATACATTGTTTTAATGAAGAAAATATCTTTATGTTTATGTTTCAAAGAGAATGCAAGACAAGTCACTGAAAAAAAAAAGACCTCACCGGTCAACATCCAATGAATTTCTTCATTGTGAGTTTCAGTTAGGCTGAATTTAGTTAGTGTCATTTGGTGGAGGGCAGGAGCAGCCAATGAGAAAAGCAGGTCAGGTGGGAAACAGGCAGGATGTAAGTTTGAGTGTCAGGGTGAGAAATGGCGCATATAGCCGCACAAGCAGAAGATCAGCTCGACAGGAACCGAGCCAAACAGACACACTACTCCCAAAATAGAACCATCCAGAGCTGCAAATCCAGGCCTGCAGGAGATTCTCACCGTCGGGAGAGCTGGAGATCGCATGCGAAACTCTAATTATGTCTCTCTTTCTCTGTCTGTCTGTCTCATTTCTCATCACAGTTCAGGTTCCATTTCTGTTCTATATTTCAGAAATGTCAGGTAATTAGCGGTATTTTCTAAGGTAAGAATCACTATCATGATTCCTCATACAAAGAGTATTAACTTTGTGCAACAGATATCAAAGGGATAGTTCTCTTAAAATGTTTAATTCTGTCATCATATACTCATCCTCATGTAAAAAAAAAACAAAAAAACAACATGTATGAGTTTCCTTCCTCTGGATCTTCAAAATATCTATTGTGTTCAACAGCTAAAAGTAACTCCAACAGGTTTGGAACAAAATGAGTAAATGATGACAGAATTCATTTTGGGTGAACTCTCTTAATGATCAGATGTTTTTTTGTCTACAATTGACCCTTCGCTGGGAGTTTGATCAATCATAACGCCGAATCTGACATTTTTGTCTGACAACAAATCAGACAGGAGATTACGTCAGTGGACTTGAACTTGAAAAAAGGTGTGTACTGACGTATTTCCACAGTTGAAACAAGATACCTTCTGATGTTCATTCATGTTTATTTTGTGCTATAACTAGTAAAGAGGAAGAGATGATCGGAGATGACAAAATGTGTTTCATACCAAAAGTAAACATCTTGTCTGTTAATGACAACTTCCTGGCAAACACCCTAGACACTGCATAGCAACACTCTATAAACCATTTAGAACACTTTAGCGCTGCATAGCAACCCCCTGTCAAATACCCACAATGTCTCATAAACTGCATAGCAACGCGGTAAAAACATTTAGTGCTTTTTAGTTATGCTGAGCAACACCCAAACACCCTAGCAACTGCATGGCTACACACTAAAAATCATTTAGGTCACTTTAGCTATGCCTAGTCCTGGTAACACATAGCAACTTGGCAAACAACATTTTGTGCTCTTTAGCTATGCATAGCAACACCCTGGCAAACACCCACAATGCATTAGCAACCACATAGAAACACCCTGGCAACCACTCAGACATTACCTAGCACTGCATAGCAATGCACTGGCAGCTGCATGCCAAACAACATTTAGTGCTCTGTAGCTATGCACAGAAACACCTGGCAAACACCTTAGCAACTGCACAGCAACACATACATATCACTCCCCTGGCAAACACCACACCACCCTACAACTGCAGACAATGCACTGGCATGTGCATTCCAAACAACATTTAAGTGCTCTGTACTATGCATAGAAACACCTGGCAACACCTTAGCAACTGCACAGCAACACACTACATAGCAACTCCCTGGCAAACACCCACAACACCCTAGCAACTGCAGAACAATGCACTGGCAGGTGCATGCCAAACAACATTTAGTGCTCTGTAGCTATGCATAGAAACACCTGGCAAACACCATAGCAAGTTGGAAAGCAACACTAAAAACCATTGTTATAACTGAAGCGCTGCATAGCAACAGTATCACAGTACAGACAGTATCAGTACACATTAAGTAACACCTGGCAAACACCCTAACAACTGCACAGCAACACTAAAAACCATTTGGAGCACTTTAGCTACACATATAGCAAACCGCACAGCAATGTGCTACAAGTCACTCAGGACATTATAGCAACTTCACAGTAAGACTGAAAATGCAGAGAAGTGAGTGAGATTTGTGTGAGCAAACAATACTCATATTTCCTTCCGAAAATATAAAAAATTCAAATTTTCCAGTATTAAACAATATTTAAAGTCATAATAATTGTTAGTCTCTCCCTGCAGTACTGGGGTCGGTGCTCAGCGAGTGGCTGAAATGGTCTGGACTGATGCAGATTGCTGTTTGTAGCTGCAGCCCTGAAAAGCACTTAAAGTGTGCTTTGAAAGAGGGCTGCTCCCTCCCGAGGCCACGTCTCTCTGTGTGAGTGTCTATGTACTTCAGAGGTTTCTGCACTTTTACACCAGCAGTCTCTACCGCCTTCCAGCAAAGCAGGGAAACGTTCTCCTCTCTCTCTCTCTGTGTTACCCTGTTTAACCTACGTCTGGGGATTTTGTGCACAGCTAACATCTCTATCAGATATAATCAGTTTCAAAATTTAATGGAGATATAAATATTGTTTTAATTTTGTCTTAAGATCTCTGCGGGCATGGTTTGGTTTTTATACATACTGAAAGTCTTATGCTATTCTGGTCCCACCTTCAGTGTAAGGCTATGGGATTTTTCGATTTTATCACGCAACCTGGCATAAAAAAAAAACAATAAATCTGATCACCTCTCCTCAACAAAAGCATGATTTAATGTATCGTTCTTAAAGCACAAGACAGCTAACAAATTTAGATTATAAAAACGCTGTGGTATCGTTTTAAAATGTTTCTAAAACATTAAAATGTTCAATTTTCTTGTCACGATATAACATTATTTAAAGATTACAAAAAGTTTTTTTTACAATCTTCTACTAACTTTATTTTCACCCAAAAGAGAAAGTTATTTGAACATCTATTTTTTATATTCTAAGAACTTTAAAATTCCATAATTCCAGATATATGTTATTTAAAGGTTCAAAACATTTCTGCCAGGACCACTATCGTCAAAATGTTAGATACTTAGCATAAAGTTTGGTTTTGCAGTATGGTTCTGTTCTGGGCAAAATACTCCCTGCCCATCCATGCAGCCTGTTATGTATGAGCAGGGAGAGCAGCAATAATACCCCCCCCAGGGTTAACAGAACAGAACAAGTCAGATATCATTAATGTACTTAATGATATTTAAGTGTAACACTTTGTTCAAGATAAAGGAGTCTGATTAGCATGGAATATCAGAAAGCCAAGTCCTGACGGTGGCGAAAGGAGGAGCTGGGGATGGGGGAGGTTAATTTGCTCCGGAGCAAGCTGAAAAGCTGCTGAATAATACTGAATAAAGCTTATATAGGAATGCCGCGATAGGTGTCTTATTCCTATAGGTAGATGTGATCAGCTGAAAATCAGCTGATGCAAGCTTGACTCACATGACCTGCCAGAACTAACACTAACGCTTAATTTATTACAACATTCTACTACATTTATATCACCAAATATAATTTTATTTCAAATGTTTTCTTTTTACCTTAGAATGTTAAAAATGTCCAGTTTTTCCTGATGGTACCGTTATTTAAAGATTAAAAATGGTTTCTTACAACATTCCACTAAATCCTATTTTCACCAAAAACATAACTCTTTTTTTGAACAACCATTTTTTCATTTTCGAAAAACATAAAATGTCCATTTTACTTGTTATAGATAGACTAACTTTATTTTTACACAAAATATAATGTTATTTGAACGTTTATTTGTAATATTCTAAGAACATTAAAATGTCCCGTTTCTTACAGCATTCTACTAAATTTATTTTCACCCAAAATATAATGTTACTGGAACATTTATTTTTAATATTCTAAGAACATTAAAATGTCCAGTTTTCTTGTCGTGATTATAACGTTATTTAAAGTTACAAAAAATTTATTAAAATGTTCATCAAGTACAAATAACATCATAAGGATGTTCCAAGAATATTGAGCACAGAATGTTTTCTGACAAAGTTGAGAATGTATATGAAATATTAATAAAGTTACGAAAATGTTCCATAATCATTACTTTAGTTAATAACATTTTGTAATAACATTTATAGAACATTAAAAAAATTCTACTGAAAGTCGTGAAAACTGTTAACTGGGAAACAAATAATATTATATTAGCAATTTGCATCAGTTAGCAAGCACTAGATCAGGAACCCACCTTGTTTCTTTACAGTCTAATTAAACACACACTGATTTTTACAGAGTTTGAGTTTTACACACTGTCTGTGTGCCAACAGAGTAAAATATGCAGCAGCTAATTAAGAGTCGCTAAACTTGTCGCTTTGCCGCTAGCATTCACACACCATTACAAACACACACACAAAAGCCCTCAGGTGTACAGAACTGTCACCAGCATAAACACACACTAAAACCAAGATGCTCTTCTGAAAACATCACACACACACTTAGAGTCATTAGCTTTTTCTGACACTGGATATTTCCTCCCGATTGCCTGATGTTCCACAGCGTGAATGTGTTGCTCTTTAACATTATTTTATTCTTTCTGATGTGTTCACAGTGTCAGATGAAGACACTGCAGCAGTGTTTCATTTAGCTTTGCTGGAGTGTGAGATGCCTAGCACTGAAGGCTGAGAGATATGAAATCCAATCAGGAGAGGGAGGACATTCAAGACAGGCTAGTCAAACCATAGCTGTGTTTGAAATGGAGTATTAGTGTATTTTATGGCATACTGACAAAATTCTGAGTTCTGTGGCTTTTAGTTTTGTCTAGCTCTGTTAAGCCATCTATATGCTAATACAAAAGTTGGCAAAAGTAGCATTTAGCAGATATACATATATGAAATGTACAGTCTTTCCTATCTGCGAAATTGAATAAAAAATATTTAATGACTCATTCTGCACTACACAGATTTTTGTCCAATCAGATCTCCCTAGAAGTAGAATGCCCCTCCCCTAATTACTACTGTAAAGACTAGCAGTAGCATAAGTGTGACCCATTGCCTTGCGGATTATAAGGACCTCTATATGGTGGCACACGGTTGTATGCTGCACATTTTGGTTCATTAATTTATTTCTATTAGTCATACTGCCAGTACAGATGCAAATATAGTACTAGTACAATAGTATTTTTAGATGCCTTGTCAACCTAATCAGTACAACAAACCTTGCCTACTGCTAGCATTTCTTGTTTGATCATACTATATATATTTATTATTGTATTTGATTTTGTTAAATAATGTTCATCAGTATGCATTGATGCATGTTTCAAACAGTATTATATTTCATTTTTGTCACTGTGTTGCATGTTTAATTCAGCAGTGTGCATAATTTGGCAGATGTAGTAGGTAATCCGAGTTTCTCATGCATACAAAAAACAGGATACTGTTTGCAGTTTACATACTGCATACGGCAAAATTAATCTGAGCACTAAATTTGTATGCTATTCCGCCCATACCGCATGCATATAGAGAGTAAGGGCAGATCTGATTAGTCTTGGTTTCTCTAGAAGGTTTTTTGGCAAGATTTGTGACAGTATAAACTAATGTCAGGACTCTCTCTGTACGTGATGTGTGGGCGCCTCTATCTCCAGCAGGCTGATTTATACTCTCACACCATCTCAGCCGAGTTTGGATACGTTCTGAGTATTGCACAACGCTCAAACCAAACGTCCCAGAAATGTTCCTGAAGACTCGGTTTGAGTGCACGTGACACCAGAAGTCCTGAGGGTTGGATGTCAATCTGGCTTTCAATCACATGTAAGTGTGGTTTTGCGTTCTGACCGACCCGCGTCATTGGATGTGAATGGGATGAGAGGTTTCAGACACACGTGCTGCATGCAGGAAGCACAAACATAAAATATGCTACATAATATATCTACATGGTGAGCGTGATTTGACCAAGTACAACATGTTCCTGGATCAACATCCTTGTAGATCCTGGAACATCGTTCCAATCGACCAATCATAATTGAGAGATAACTTTTCAGGAAATTTCAGTTTTAGACTTATAATCAGGATTAGGTGCTTCTACACCCATGTTAATCAGCTATCATTTCCCACTGAATTTAGGAATAAATTATGGGTAGGTTTAGGGGTAGGGATTGGGTTTGGTTTAGTCTATATTTTTGGCAGTGATGTCAATCCAGGAACATGTTTTACTTGGCAAAATCACGGCGACCATGTCTACAAAGGTGGATATAGAGCAATACTAAAAAGGCTAAATTAAGTTTGTTTCTACACTAAAAAATTTTTTAAGCACTATTCATTGGTTCACTTTATCACACAGATTTTTTTTTTTTTTTTTTAAGTATTATTAGTATGCTGGTTAAATTAAAGGTGTCACATTGGTTAGCATGGCCATGTTAGCTAATCTGAGAAGAATTAGTCACTGGATTCGTTGATGTTTGCAAGGTTCATGGCATTAGATTGATGAAATATGGTTAAGTTTTTCATAAATATATAAATAATTTGTCTTGTCATGTTCATTAATTTTGTAAACTTCACACTGACTAAAGTGGCATTGAAAATACCAATTAAAAATATACATTTAAAATGATTTATTTTAAAAACATATTAATATAAAACATGCAAAAAACACGCAAATACAACAATTTCTAAAATCATTTTGGATTTGGATTCCTGACAAGCGACGTCATTGCATTTATGGTAAAAATAAATATATTTTAGTGCCATATTTATCTGTCGTACAACATTGCATATCACTGTCTAGTGTCAAGTACATAGCGAAACAACAGCTTATAGCTACAACATACAACTTGTGCAAATGCTTCACAATTTTTCATTAAAATCATTTTTTTTTACGTATTACACTTATGTTTGAAACTGATTTAAATGCAGTAAATGCTTCTCAGTTTTCAGTTGTTTTGGTGTAAAAAATACAATCTGAAAAATTTTTGAAATTTTGAAAGAAATTACCTTGACAAACTTGAACATCAACAGAATCTTCATGGGAAACTTTCTGCCTTCACGTAAAACTCCCAATCACGTGGTTTCCTATTGAAACAACTTAAGTTTGCCTGCAAGATTTCATCATGCAGTGGTAAAAGAGACCACACCTAAAGATGTGTAGCCTGTACAAGCCTGTCATAAATTTTGCTTTTTCAAATAAAAACAAATGTGCGATATTTTAAACTGCAAGGTGAATGGCTCTTTTAACTGGAATATGCTAAATTAAACCAAATATGTTTTATATATTAATTTAAAAATGTACTGTACCTAACTGAAATAATACACTTAGTACACTATTGTAATGTGTAATATAATGTGAATTCTTTATGGTTTAGTTGTTCATTGACAGTGCTATTATGGACAGAGCTAATTCAAAAAGTGACTATATGCGTACAAGCAGTTAGTTAAAATTAATTTGCGCCTAACATTTAAATATGGTTAATCACATATGCATATCCTGGGTGAGTTCATTAACCCCCTAGCAAAGCTTCAGTTTAACGTGTTCATTCACTATATAGTTCAGCTAACACCTGCCATATTGAATGTTTTCCTACAAGCCATGATTCAAGTCTGTTCTGCAACAAGTCCCATTCCGAATAATGCTTCTCTCCTAATAATTTCCTGTCAGACGCATTTAACTAATGTTCTTTGTTTTTCTTTTTTTTCCACCCTCTCTTTCTCTCTCGCTCTCTCTCTCTCCATGTCTGAATGTTTTACTCTGTGATATTCCCTCAACAGTAGATCCCAGTGTTTGGGTGTGGTGCGTGATTGAATCTGGTTCATTCTGCTTACTTTATTGTCCTATGGTGTGATGCTGGATCATTTTTATTCATTTTAATGCATCACAGAAATCCAGAGCATCCAGGCCGCTACATCCATCCTCTAATTGGTTTGATATCTGTCATCTCGTGTTGATTTCTCTGCCAGACCCATTTCAGCTCTACAGATGGTGGCCAAAACATGTGAGAGTTTGTCATACGCGAAGCCAGGAATGGCTTCATCAGGGACACACTTAAGTCAGCTGACTGCTACTTTTGGGTGGAGCTCCTGCAGTTAGTCAGGCTCCACCAGGGGGCCCCATAGTGTTTAATATTACCACCCGCAACCACAGCAAAGCACCATCAGAGATTACTGTTCTTATTAAACTCCACTGCAGTCCTGCAATGGCGCACTCAAAACCCTCAAACACTCTCAGAAGCTCAACAGCTTATTGAAATAAAGATAAAAGAGGGAATTATGTCTGCAAGTCATAAGAGTTTCTTCCACTCTACCTCCTTTTTCATTAGCAGAGAGCATTTCGCACAAGTCTCGACACTTTAGCCTTAGATGGCACACTGACGGACTCATCGTACACAAAAATGTCTCAATATTCAAGCGCCAGTCTTTACAGATTTTTTGTAGTATTATTGCACTGGTAAACTTAAAGGTGTCATTGTTTAGCATGCCAACATAAGCGAATCTGAGAAATAACTAGTCACTGGATTTGCTGACATTTTGAAGTTCATGGTATTATATTTATCAAATATATTCAAGAGTTTTGTATGAGACCTTTAGTAGGAAAGCAAGACACAATATGAAAAGTTTTTTTTCTTTTGTTGTACTCATTTGATTAATTTTGTTTTGTTTGTTTTTTAGAATAAATTAAAAAAATAAAAACACACCACACACACACACACACACACACACACACACACACACACACACACACACACACACACACACACACACACACACACACATTCATAAACAACATGTGAAAACTGCCTTGTTTGTGAAACCATGATTTCCTGGAATAAATATTACAATACACCTTAGTTGTTTGTTGTCAGAGCATATTCACAACATGATCTTTACACTTATTATTAGTGCATAACTTCAAGTGTCATTTATTATTTGTTTGATTTTGTGAAGATTATTGACTATGAGTGGATTATTTAAATGAATCATATTCTTTCTATGTTTCTTCTTCTAAAACATTGTTAATATCTTCCCAGATAACATTCTCAGAACTTTGGCCAACGTTCTGGTTCTCTCAAAGTTATGTTCAAATGTTCTTCCAGTAGAATGTTTTTAGTGTCTTTAATAATGTTTTAAAAACGTTAGCACAAAAATGAATGTATACAATACATTTGAATGTTACTACTTGTTTCAGAATAATGTTTACAAAATTATAAAAGTGAATATTCCCTAAACGGTTGCCTTACCAGAAACCATGTTTAAAAAGCGATGGTGGGTCAAAAACGGGACATTTTGAATGTTCATAGAATATACGGAAATAACGTTTCCATAACTTAATGGGAATGTTGGAGCAACATTCTTAGAATATATTTTTGTTAGCTGGGTTGCAGAGTTTTTTCTCTACTTATTTGTCAACAGTCTGTTGTACACGTCAATCAAGACGGCCTCTTCCTGTCCAAGTTGACGGTTTGTGGCCAGAATAAGCTGCACCAGACTTTATGTTCGCTTAAAAAATCCAGCTATTCGAAACTAAAACATTTCCCAGTGTCTTCTGCCATAAATCGGCACCAACCAGGAAAATTCCCCTGAGTGACAGACCCCCAGTGACCAAGACCCAGAGATCAGAGAGTCAACACGTCCCTCGGGGCGTCCAGCGGTGCAGGTCTAAGCTGAGCAGTCGCCAGCACAAAGACCCTCCATGGACGAAAGACTGTCTCTGATCTAGAAAAGTCCTCAGACATAAAGCGCTCATCCTCTCCCTCTGTCTGTTTGTCTGAGAGTGACGGGGCCTGAAGTTACTCTTTTTGATATGACAGTGGAAGTATCACTTGATCTTGTTGATGCCACGGGCCAGTTTGTCATCTGCAGAGACTTCACTCCCCAAAACAAGGTTAAAAACCCCAGCACAGGCCTCGGGTTCCTTTTTAACAGCATCTTCTGTAATCTCTCTCCTCTGTGCGTCCCAAGGGTGTGTGTGTGTGTGTGTGTGTTTGTGTGTGCTTTTTCTTCCTTTAGCAATCAATTGACAGTCTCCACACTCGTCTCATGAAATGTAGGCCTGAAGTCCTGACCTCTTGAATGCTGTCTGTTCTTAGAGAAGGGTTTCACTCCTTTTGAGTGTGAATGACTCGGGCCAGACCATCAGAAAAGCCCCATCCTAACCCAGAGAATGCTGAGTTCATTTCTTAAAATTAAAAAATTTAGTGTTTGCTTTTTTTTAAGGAACAGTACTATCTTTGCTGGTCTATTTATAGTTATACTACAGTTTGCAGTTGATTTTCTATGTAAACATGCACTGGACTATGAAGTTGATTTCCGCCATGGTAGGTAATTGCACTTTGTATATAATATATATATACAGGATATATATTTTTTTATTCTGTATAGAATGTATAAAAGATATAAACTCAGTATTGCAATAGATAAACTCATAATTCTGATTTACTTGCAAATCTGAGTCTACATTTCACAATTCTGTTTTCACCATAAAATAATAAAAAAGCTAATTGGGAATTTTTGTTTCACAATTCTGACTTGATCACAATCGCGAGTTTATATCTCACAATTCTGACTGTTCTTCTCAGAATTGCATGTTTATCTCACAATTTATATATTGCAGCTTGCGAGTTAGCAGAAAAAAATTCAAACTCAGAATTATGAGAAAAAAGTCTGAAATCTGAGATTAAAAGACACAATTAGATTTATATTATTATTATTTTTCTCTAATGCCATGCCAGAAACAAGCGTCCATACTAGACAGACTCCTCTTGTTATAAAAACCCAGCATTCGAGGTAAAAGTCCACTTTCAAAAACAAGATGCGGCAAGAGACGCAAGACACGAGCGTAGTGGTCAAACACGTGTTTGTATAAAACAAATAGTGAGTGACTGAATCATTCATTCAACAGACTTGTTCAAAACGGATTCATTTAAACGCGGATTCATTCAGGAACATCGCTATGAAGTGTTGCTTGTTTCTGCATGCCTTCTTTTGGAACTATTTTGGTTGGTGAATCAAAAAGACACAAAAGTAACTGATATTAGTTATGTCCAAAATGTAAGTTACTTAATATTAATTTATTGTTTACCTTTGGTCTGAATGACTTTTTATTTTTTTTTTTTTAAGATATTTCACATTTTATTGACCATAGCGCATATTGACATTTCCTGATGAAGAAAAAAAATTCATCAAAAGCCATTTGAATTAAGTCATTTTTCACCAATAATGTTCATCTCTGGATGTGAAATCAAATATGACATTATAATGTCAGTTACGACATACCTACAGAATGTACAATAACAAAGAAAAACAGTTGTTAATTAATAAGAAATCACAAATGTGCGAAACTTGGCCAATTTTCTTTTTCTTAACGTCAATATAATTGAATTCAGGGAATCCATTTTCACCAGCATTTTTCCTGTTGGAGTGTATCACCAGCAAACACACACTTTTGTTGTCTCCCTAGAGAGTCTAAACTACAACAACAACTGAAAATCACACCCTCGCTCTCTCCTTTTATATTGTGCGCTTGACTTCACCTAGACAATAATTAGGGTCACCTGTTAATTAGAGTCACCTGCTAATTAGGGTTAAGGGTGATCAGCGGTTAGTTGATCACAGGCTATGAGGGAGTTCCCAGTCATTTTGCTATTCCGGTTTTATGTATTTTGATCATAGTAATATAGTATGATAATGAACTATAGTATATCATACTATGCTGAATTGCATTTAGTCAGCAGTCCATTTATGAAGCCCAAAGACTGTTCAGAGTAACTCACTGCACCCCTCATACTAATATAGGTTGACTGATCATGACATCAGTGCACATCCAAAATGCATGAGCCCTGACAGTTACTGTGCTGAACTGCTCTGTAATGTAAGTAAATGAATAACATGCATTATCTGCATAATTATTACATGGATGTAATGCTTTAAACTACAGACAAATCAAAACTGGTTGGTAATAACTGTGAGGCCTTGTTTAAAAATATAACTATTTAATATGTTCTGTCATGCTCCTCCATATCAGCTTGACAGATTCGATGAACTTCAGACATGGAGGTAAAGTTGATTGTGTTTTGTGTGCATGACTTGTTCTGTTTTCTTCTAAAACTGATTATGAAGATTGAAATGATATGTTGCATGGCAATTTTTTAATCTACTGTAGCACAAAAACTACAGTAAGATTGACAACAGCTAAAATAAAGGGTCTCAAATCCTTTTGGTAAATCATATTCCTGAATATAATTATGCAAATGCTTTTAATTTATGTGACTTTTTGAGTTTTATTTAATAACAGGTGCTTTGGTGACCTTGTGTGATCATTATTATGTCACAATTTATTTTCCTCTAAAAATATATAGTTGTAAAAGTCCTGGAACAGCCATGGCGGTAGACGGGTCAAGGACAAGGGTCATTATTTTCGCTGCTGTCTGAGCGTTTAGCAGAGCAGTAAAACTAATGAAGGACCCAGGTGTGCGAGGAGAGAATGAAATGCTATAGATCTACACTAGAAATCGTCTACATGCTTATTGAGATGCATCATTAAAAATAATAATAATAGAGGTTAATTTAACGATTCTCACACGTGTTTTTTTTCCGGCGATGTGGATAGAACACCACACTATCTGACAGATTTTCATGTGCTATTTATTCAGTGTTGTCACAACATTGCTACTGAAACTACAGAGTGAAACAGACATCGCGTCCAGTGAAGTTTGATTCCAGAGCAATTTTTAGGAGCTGGTTATTTTTAGTCAAACATAAGTATGCAGCGTGCGTAGTATTGCCTTGTCGAAATACCCACACTTGCGGTCTTGGCTACTTGAGAGCACGTGTGCGCGACAAAGTAAAGGTGATCAAGTCATGTCGGATAGATCGTATTTACGAGTTGAACGCACATGAACGCCACCACAAAGTCGTTATTACGAGTGGGAAACTTGAAATTTTCTTGAAGCCCCGAGTTTCCGTGTTGGGGGCGTGTCAATGAGAAACATGGCGGAATCTATGTATGCAACGTCTTAGTTGACGGTAACTTTTAGTTTAAATTGATATGTATTTGGCCTATAAACTAAATTGGGTCTGTTCGTGTTACTCCGCTATTTATGAAAAATCCAAGTAAAAAAATGCTATGAGTTTTTTGCACCTATAGTAAAAAATCTTTTGATTGCTATGTTGCATGTTTTAAAATTATTAAAAATGCAAAACACACCTGATGCGAATTCTTTGCTCTTAATTTTCTATAAGCAGAGTTAACAGACCCTGTTGTATTTCTTGTAATTTATTTAAAGAAGGTACACCACCATCTTGTGCCGACTAAACTGACTTAAACGCACCTGACGTCGTAATTACGACCTGTCAACTCGTAAGTACGAACGTCCCAGGAGGACTTGAACGCAGCTTAAGTGCGCAAGACTGTCCCAGGTCTTAAAAACGGCAAAGCACAGTGCCCTTAACGCAAATTACATCCACACTATTTCGAATACCGCTCCGGAGCGCTATTCGAGGCTTAGTGTATCCCATCATTCATCATGTTCTGGAAATAAATCGTGACTTTTTTTGCCGAGATCTCGCGAGAGGTCACTGAAACCTTTCCAATGCAAGTTAAATATTAAAATAATAATTAGATATTACAAATAATTAGGTAGAAAAACAGTGTTTTTACGTTTCATTGGTGCAAAGATGAGTAGTGCTGATATTTATTTTGTACAACATTTGCAAATGCTTTTTATCACTTAATTAGAAGCACCACAAATTAAAATTGTCATGTTATAGGGACTACTGAACAGACATTTAGAAGTTGATTTTAAAATGCAAAGTATTTAAAATAAAGCTATGTAAACACTTACATTTTTACAACACTATAAGTGTGTCTCATCAGGTAATGAAAAGTTCGACTCCCTTGTAGTCGTGGCTTAATGGTTAGAGAGTCTGACTCGTAACCCAAAAGGTTGCGGGTTCGAGTCTCGTACCGGCAGGGATTGTAGTTGGGGGGAGTGAATGTACAGCGCTCTCTCCCACCTTCAATACCATGACTGAGGTGCTCTTGAGCAAGGCACCAAACCCCCAACTGCTCCCCGGGTGCCGCAGCAAAAATGGCTGCCCACTGCTCCGGGTGTGTGTGTGTTCACTGCACTTTGGATGGGTTAAATGCAGAGCACTAATTCCAAGTATGGGTTACCATACTTGGCCACATGTCTTCACTTCATCCTCACCAAACAAATGATTCCTATGAGCCGGCTCTTTTTAGTGAACCATAAGCATACAGCGCGACCAGTGTAGTCTGATTTCCGAACGAATCATTCACTTCAGTGAGTCAGTGCGATCAGTCTAATTACAGAATAAATGACTCTCATGACTCATGAGCCAGTTTTGTTTAGCAAGTTAACAGTATAGGCCTAAAGCCTAACCAGTGTAGTCTGACTCCCGATTTACTTAATCAGTTTACAAATCCAAATTTGGAGATGTTAACTTGGAATTCTGAACAGTCCAGATTGTGAGATATAGCCTTACACAAGAAAAAAAGTAGCAATTTGTCACAATTTGCAAAATATAAAATGTAAAAACTCGGAATTGCACGAAAAAAAGTCTGAGATATTGGGAGTTTATCTCTCCCAATTGTGAATTTATATCTCACATTTCTGACTTTTTTTTCAGAGTTTATATCTCGCATTTTATATCTATTGCGAGAAAAAAGTCTGAATTGTATAATAAAAAGTTGCAAGTATATATTTTTTATTCCATACCGGAAATGGTCTTCCATATACTTTCTTCATTTGACAGTGTGTATGTAAAAAAATTAACATTATGAGTTCTGTCATTAATGCCTTATAAAATTAAGTATATGATATGTGTTAGCACTTTTTTGTTCATTTAGTATTATTTAATATAGGATAATTATTGGATTGTATTTATGCTACTTCTAAAGGACAGTGTTAAAAAGTGTAAGAATTGTTTTAAATGTATTGTTTTTGTTTTTAATTTAATTGTCTATAATATTTTACCAGGGAATTCATCCCATTAGTCATCAGACGATGTGAGCAGTAAGAACACCCACTATGACCAATAAATATAGAGACTGACAACATCCAACGATAAGGATCCCATCATGGTAAGGAATATCATACTTCTGATCTGGCAACATCTGAACGTGAGATAAAAATACGACTCTCAAAAGCAGGTCATCTGAGTGATACAGCCCTTTCAGGTGATGAGTCGATTTGGTTTGAGATAACCATCTTTTCCAACACAGGCCACGTTTGTTTGTGCAGCAGGTCAGGATAATATATCAAAATGTTTCTCCTGCATCAAATCACTTTGAATTAAAGTAAAGATATAAGTGCAATTAAAATGACAAAGCTCCACCTGAAACAATCTATGTCTTCATCTTAGCTGTGGTCAGCATGATCCATCTTTCAGAGCAGATTTTCTCTCTCACAGCTGCCTGCATAACCACACCTAACGGCAAAGCTGGTAAAATTCATTTTGTGAGCATAAAAAATCAATATGTTTGGATCAATATAGTTGAAATGAAGGAATACAGGATAGATATTATGAGAGAGCGGGAGAGTAAATGTGATTTCAGCACAACTGTACAGTGAGAATCTGTTTCTGTAGCTTTACTCTCCTCACCGCCCTTTATGTGGGTTTAACTCACTAAGTGCTAAAAATAAGCCATAATAATGAACACTTGTTATTTACATGATTTCATCTCAGTGTTTTATAGATGAAGTGTTAAATTATTTTCTCCTATTCCAGCTTAATATGCCGAGAAGTCATTTGTATGCTTATTCTACTAAAAAAGTGAAAACACTGACTCAGTGGCACTAGCAAAACAATGCTAATTTGATTAATCCTGATCAAGGTGCATTTCCTAAAAGCATTGTTAGCCAACTATGGTTGCAAGTTGCATCGTTGCCAACATAGTTCAACAATTCTGTGTTTTCCGAAACCATAGTTTAACAGAACAAGCATCGCAAACTTACATGTTTGGGACTACACCTCTCGACCTATATTTAGAAGCAAAGTTTCTTAAATTATGCTCTTGGGCACAGTAAGCAAGCTAACTTGTAGGACAATCCATATCTTTAAATCTATTTAAATATGTATACATTTCAATCAATATATTTGAACGTTTCCTCAAAATGTGCCATTTTTGAAGAGTGTGTACATAAGCGCGTACTTCATTAATAACCGCCCCGCTATTGTTGACAGTCTGGGTAGTAACTGATTACATGTAATCTGGATTACATAATCAGACTTAAAAAATCAAATGCTTGTAATTAGATTATATATACTTTTTTAAAATACTCGTAATCGGACTACAGTTATTTTTTTACTGGTTACATGATTACATATTATTAAAAAAATAGCAATAAATGTATCATTATTCAGAAATGATTTCATTAAACTCATAAAACCCCCTGCTTCCCTTCCTTCACGAACCCTAGTTTGGGGAAACCTTGACGTAATGATATATTTAATGCACTTCATGTTGTTAACAATATCGAATGGAATATATTTTCTTTCTTTTTGTATTTTTATATCATTATGGTTCAAGATTGTTCTATCTAAATCAATGTGATGAATGTGTTAAGTCAAAAGTAATCTAAAAATAATCTGATTATACCTAAATTGTGTAATGTAATGGATTACGTTACTGACTACAATTTAGGTTATGTAATTTGGAATCAGTAACAGACTATAATTTGCAAGTAATCTACCCGGCACTGCTTGTTGAACCAATGGAGGTGCAACCATGCTTGGGAAACAGTTGTGATTAGCTTGTTAGTTTCTACAATGATGCATCGTAAATTATGTTGTATGGGAAATACACCCCAGTTTAACACTGCCTCAACTAATGGAGTGAGTTTGGGGCAGGTCTATCTGTTTGACCACCAATGGCAGATGGAGAAACCTTCAGGAACCTGTTTGAACCATGAAGTCAAGGTTTGGTTAATTAGATTTGCTGATTAGCATGAAAGCTTCTTTATCCATTGAAGATTGATTAGTTACTTGAAATCTTTAAAGAGTTCTGGGCACATAAGCATCTCATATTACATCCTGCGCCAGTGAGACCAGCTGCCATTGAGATGAATAGAGATGCTAACGGCTAACAGCTTGTTCCAGGTATTACAGTCCAACATTTAGTGAATACATTTATGCTACGTTACAATCTCTGTAAAAGCTTAGATGTTGCTTTTATGATGTGTTTGTAGCTTAAAAATAGTTATTTTGATTTATATTATGGTGGGTTTGTAAGTAAGTAAAGTGTTTCTTGAGATGAGAAATGAATACAGTTTGTGGGTTTACATTTAAGGTTATTGTATTGGGACACTGTTGTCCTTTTTGTCAAGCGGACGTCTGTCATTGAGCTTCTCGTCGTAGATCCAGACTTTATTTCCCATGAGTCTCACCTGCTGCTTCCCCTGGAGATCACTGTGGGTTCAGTGGAACACAGAGCGGACGCCGCCAGACATCTGAGCACGCTGAGATCTCTCATCTGAAAGAACACAAGGTCAGAGATCTGAGCTCTTTATGACATGTACAGAACATTTCAGCTGTACAGCAGACTTCAGTCAAACATTGACAGTCTTACTAGATCATGATGTCATCTCTGTTGAAAAGACCACTGTAGGTGGTCACCACCAGCTTATGTTGTGGTTTTGATTCCCCACAAGTCATGAGTAACTAGCACAACCAACAAACAATGGAACAGCTTAAACTAAATTTTGCTGGATTACAACCTTTTTTGCATTTTATTGAAAGTGCCCCTATTATGCCATTTCAGATATTGCCTTTCATGCAGTGTGTAATGTAGCTCTATGTGAATGTAAACAATCTGCAAAGTTGTAAAGCCAAAAGTGCACGATAAATAAAGTTATTGTCTCCCAAAAGAAAGAATTGACACTGGAATAAGCCGAAACCTTCATCCTTTAAGTCGAAATCCACTTTAACACATTTGCATAATGCCTGCCTATGTTCTCTGACCAATCAGAGCAGAGCAGGCTCACGGAAAGGAGGGGTTTAGAGAGACTGAATTTTAAAACGGCTTCGAATTAATCGTTTGAGAATCGTAAGGTGATATTAAATGCCTATTTTGAGAAAACGAAAGGTTTTTTTTTGCCCAGCAAAGGTTTTTTTGACCTTGCATGCATGTAAACCTATAGGAGTCTCCCAAAACAATATTAGGAACCTTAAAATGGCATAATAGGGGCACTTAAAAAATTTTGCAAAAAAAAAATACAGTTTGTATGGAAAAAGTCAACGAATGAGTCTAAATATAGATTTTCCATTTGCATCTATAATCACTTCTGATGAATTTGCCACGCTAGAAATTAAAATTTCAGTGCATTCTACATTGACTGCAATTACATCAAACGCTACAGTGTCATAAAGAGTAGAAAGCTGTATAAATAACATTAGGACCAATTCTAAAAGATAGTATATTAGGTTCATATATTTTGGATTATTTCATATATTTTTGGATTATTTACAGCTACACTCTTAAAAATAAAGGTGCTTCACGTGCCATAGAAGAACCTTTTTTTGTCTAAACGGTTCCATAAAGAACCTTTAACATCTGAAGAACCTTGCTGTTTCACAAAAGGTTCTTTGTGGCGAAAGAAGGTTCTTCAGATTATAAAAAGGTAAGAAAGAGATGGTTCTTTGTGGAACCAAAAATGGTTCTTCTATGGCATCACTTTAAAAAACCCATTTTGTAACTTTTATTTTTAAGAGTGTACTTTTTTGTTTGATATTGGATTTGTTTTTATCAATAACAGAAGAATTTATTCAAAATACTATTTCAATTGTTTGACAAATGCATGACTTTGTGTGCTTTTATATTGGTAAAATAATATCAAAAAAAGGGAAAAATTCCCCTGAAAATCAATAAATGTAAATGTAAAAAAAAAAAAAAAAAAAGTAATTTCCAACAATGGCACACAATGTACACATAATTTAGCTTGTAATTCTAGCCTAATCAGCTTAAATCAATCAGAAGTTCATGCTGGTCTAAACTGGTCTTGTCAGCGGGGGTGGAATTTAATTAATTATGGGTCATGTGTCACAGTTTGGAAAATATCAATGTTGGCTTCTGTGATTTGTTTAGTGCATGCTTCGGTTTTCATTCTCAGCGGCCAGTCACCACTCTCATGTTTTTTTTTTTTTTTTGGTGCTCTTTATGGTTGGTAAAAGCATGTGTGCATTAATGTTAAATGTTCTAGATCAGGAATGGGCAACTGGCGGCCTGCAGTGTCTTTTAGTACGACCAAAGTAATAAAGGAAAAACTGACCATGAAAACAGTATTTTCAAGTCAAGATGGTAAACAGATTATCTTTTTACCAAGTTCAAGGGGATACCCATATGTTTGGATTGTTTGGAAATCTGTATTTTATTTAAATCTCCATCACACCACTGCTCACAAACAACGGGGACGCCAGAGTTGCACTTGCCTCAAATTTCAACGGTAAAATTCGTAGTCAACAAAAGCTTTTTGCCAAATCCATGACAGAAATGTTTGCACTGGACTATGTTCTTATTACCCGTTTCCGCGGGTCCTTAAAACGTCTTCAGTTAAACATTTAAGGCCATTCAAACTCTTAAATGGTACAAAAAGTCTAAATTATAATAGGTCTTTGGGGACGGAAAGACAAGAATTGCTATATGGATTAATATGACGATTAAACTTCAAAAGGCTGTGATTTCACTGAATAAACTTGAGCGCTGCATGTCAGCTTTGTGTACTGCGGTTACGGGGAAACCACTATATGCGCAGTTCCAAAAGTGACACCTGCTGGCAGAGAACGAATTAGCTTTTTCAATAAGCCCATCTGCTATTTTTGCTACATATTTTAAATGTGAACCAGTGGATCGACAAAAAGCTAATGCATTATAAAAATCTAAACAATTAAGACACTAAGATATATTTATATGTTATTAATATGAAAATAGGTGAGATTGCAGTGATGTCGGTATTGATACTTTTGACTCCCTTTTCTTAAAAATTGTTTAAAGGCTGAAATGTGAAGTGCCAAACTTAAAAAGGTCTTAAACTAAAAATGTTTTTTAATTAATCCCTTTTTAACTGTCCTTTAAGGTTGCTTTGAGAATGTTCTGTAGGCTACTAATAAAAAAAGGACCTCTGTATATTTGTTTGTTGCAAATTTACAGACAACGCAATTGAAATGTTTACATTGGCTTGTCGGGGTAATATTTCTGTCCACTGACAACAAAGTTTTCCTTCAGAATTAGCATAACTTTTAGCATAAGTTTTATAGTTAATTAAATCTTTAAAAACAAATTACATTAGTTATACTTTCATTTCCTTCAATAAAAAGGAAATTGAGTAAAACGGTGTAAAAGGTGTGTGGACATGGATTAGTAATCTGGCCCCTTGGTATAAAGGAGAAAAAATGCTGGCCCTCGTCACTATCAAAGTTGCCCATCCCTGATCTAGATGGAGAGGGTGGAAGGGAAGGTAAATGTTCATTGAGGCCTGGGTTAATCTTCTCCTTTTTCTGATCCAGCCTCCTGCTGAGGAACCCGTACTTCACCTTTTATCTTTTCATCCTATATTCATTTATGTGGAATTAAGCTTATGTGTGTATTAATGCACGTTTGAATGAAATGTGGTGGTCTGAGTTGGCTTATATCCAAACGAGAGTGCTGGACCTGTTGCTGGGGGAAACAGGCTTTTTTTGTCTTTAAAACATTGATTTCTCAGTGTTTTTACCAACATGTGGTCTCTCAGGGAAGATGTTAGCTCTCAGATTTCATATTTTATTTAATATTAGAGGTGAATAAACAGTTGTTTTCCTGAAATATCACAGTTTGGTTTGTTTTCAATAGAATCAGAAAGAAAGCAGATGGACATCTGAAATGTTTACCACATGGTTGCTGTATCCTTTACTGTGACCTTGCTTATGATGGAGGGGATGGTCTTTTCTTCATGGTTGATGTGATGGGCCAGTAGCTGTCAGATCACTGGAGGACATCAGGGAACGCATGTCTGTCTTTATGCCACAGCTGTTGTCTGTATCAGCGAGGGGTCACTGTCAGCCAGTATGGGGTTCTGGCATTTCAAGCCTGACGGAACTTTAGACCGAACTGGTTGATCTATCATGCTGAAGAAGAAACACATGTGCTTTGTTCATTGGCCTTTACTGCCCAAGCTCATCAAAATCTGGCGGTCCAGTTCAGACTCATATAATTTTTCAGGTCACAGTGGCGTGATATGTATTGACGGAACAGTTTTCTCTGCACTTGGTAGATGAACTTCTCTGTGCTGCACCGTGATGTCAGATTAATGCATCTTTCAACATCTAACTGTGGTTTTAATGGGTCATGTAACTGTGACCACACAGTGCACATCTGAATTCAGTAGATATTTAGTTCGTTCAAACCGATATGTTGTAAATGCATTCTATCGCACATCAGTTTGCCACATTTTTCTATATTACGCCCATCAAAATCAGAATTTAACAAATGATCCTGTGTTTTCTGGTGATCGTCATGCAGAATTTTGGACTGGAGCACATCAAACTAGATTATATTTATCACGTCACACTGGGCTTCATCAATCAAACTTAGAAACGAGTACAGATCCGAGCGCACACATCAACTTATGACAGGGTTCACGTGTGATTCATGAAACATTTGCATGCCGCCAGTTCCATTGTACAAATGATCATAAGCTGATAAATATGGCGGCTGAAAACAATCGTCATTTGAATATCACGTCCCTAAAAACACCCCACTTTAGAAGTAACCCGCCAAAAAGAGGAAGTAATCTCATGAAAGAGAAATTGATCTTACTTCAAAAACACCTGTTAACTTTATAATTGCAAACGATTGCATTAATTTATATGTATATTAAATAGCGGTAAATTTAACGAAACATGACAAACACTAGCCTATTTAGTTCCCTTCACTCCACAACAAATCCTTTAAATTTAACGGTATTCAGAACAGAACAAGAATGAAAAATAACTAGCTATAAAATTATAAATGAAATTATAAAATAAAGCAAAAATTAGGCTATAGTGGCATTCATTATAAACCGTATACAAACGTCAAGCTAAAACGAATTGATTTCAAGTGAAACTGAAAAGGCACTGGGCTCACAAACCTCTCTCATTCAACATTTTTGCCATGTAACATTTGGTTGCAAAACTATTATTCACTATGTAAACAAGGCTTTGTAATTCAGTCATGCTACAATATCCATGTAAGATATCATCCTTCACATATGTCCAAACAAAAAGTGTGTTTTTGGGCGCTGCACTCTGATTTTACAGCGGACCTTTTACATTGAGCAGTGTAACTTTTATGTTTGGTTGACTGCATTTTAGTTTGATAATGAATGGCTAAAATGTCAAATTAGCAACACTAGAACTGATATGTGTGTGCCCTTGAGGTGCCTGCGCGAACAGTTGGATTGAATAAAATAACGATATAAAAAAAACCTAATTAAAAGTGCTAAAAAAAGAAAGTTACATCACACTGCATTCACATAGTGGCATCATGATATCAAGCTGAAATCCCAGCATAGCAGTATTACATGGCTCCACAATAAGCGAGTCCCCATGAGTGTGATTCTTGCTTGGTGTGCTGCTGTGTGATCATTTCCTGTTCTCGCTTGGGTGGTAATTACTGTAGATAACCTCTAAGTCCTATCCGACCTGGTGCCATGCCCTTATCTCCCACTTTTAGCTTTCTGGAGATCACACTCTTGCTTCCTCTCAGCATGCGTGTTTGTTTAGCTCCGTCTCACTGCACTAGGGAGAAACGACAGGTGCTTCCAAAACGAAGGAACTAGCATTCTTCCATCAGGAGCGCTAATCTGATTTAGCACTGCTAGCCCAGTGCGTGGCACGGCTGTCACTGATGCCTGTGGAGAACATGTATTAGTACACGGAGACGCCAACCTGACACCATCTGCACGTACAGGTGCCATCAACAGCATCTCCAAGGCTTAGATGAGTGAACTATCACTGGCATCCAATGATGCAAGAAGCCCCTGGAGTGTGAAAATGGCGGCTGTGCTGAATATCTCCTCAACTTTGACACTGTCACCATAGAGGGATGAAGATTGACAGGATGCAGTCAGACATACTGCAGTAAAAAGCCAGTGCTGTATGTCTTATTCTGTTCCCGGAATATATGTATCAGTATACTGTGTTTTTGGGTGACAACTGGCAACATTTAGATGCACTTAAAAGGGATAGTTCACCCAAAAATGAAAATTACCCCATGATTTACTCTCCCTCAAGCCATGCTAGGTGTATATGACTTTCTTCTTTCAGACGAATACAATAAGTAATATAAAAAAATGTCCTGGCTCTTCCAAGCTTTATAATGGCTGAGATTTTGAAGTCCAATATAGTACATCCATCCATCATAAAAAGTACTCCACACGTCTCCGGGGGGTTAATAAAGGCCTTCTCTCGTGAACGCACATATGACAGTTAGCAGAAGCTAGAGATTACGGTATCTAAAGTTTTAAATATGGATATTTTTCTTACACAAACACATTGATTCACTTCTGAAGGCCTTTATTAAACCCCCGGAGCTGTGTGGAGTACTATTTATGATGGATGGATGCACTTTTTTGGACTTCAAAATCTCAACAGCCATTCACTGCCATTATAAAGCTTGGAAGAGCCAGGATTTTACTTTTTATTTTTTAAATATAACTCCGATTGCATGAGTCTGAATGAAGAAAGTCATATACACCTAGGGTGGCTTGAGGGTGAGTAAATCATGGGGTAATTTTCATTCTCTTTAATTGAACAGTTAACCCAAAAATGAAGATCCTGTCAAATATTTACTGGCTTATTCAAGAGAGGTGCCATCAATAGAATAGGAAAGTTTTTAGATTTTTAATTTGGAACAATTTGTGCATATGTAATAAGAACGTATTTAAATTCTTGATATTCTTGATATCTCAGTAAACTGTTTTTGTGCTAATAAACCACACAACCTAATTTGATCTCTTTGACGAAGGCTTGACTGGGAACATTGAACGCTTTGCTAAATTCTGCACCATTCTCCTGCCTCTCCATTACGGACCCTTTCAAATGACTAATTCCCTTTCACTCTCTCCACCACGTTTTCGCAAGCCGCCCCTCAATTTACATAACATGAATCGAGATGAACCTCCGCCTGCACCACTCTGGCCGAGCTGTTTTTTAGTTAGATGATCCGTTTATTGGTCTATTTATCTCTCCTGCTCTCCAAAATCACTTCAGCTTGTGTTTTCCTCACAGACGAGCTCTGGTCTTTAACAAGAAATTTGGGATTCCTGCTTCTTACCTTATCAGAAACAGCAGACAGAATAAATATATTCATAAATATGAGGCGTGAGGTGGTTCTGATGGGAGAAGAGATGCAGCATTATGTCTAAATTGATCACAGATTGTCTTGTTTAGAAGAGGAGAACTTTGTGTTAACAGCTGTTATCAGAAGTCTCACATGTGTGGAGAAAGAACAGATGAGCGTTGAAGGTCACCTGGATAGGCTACAGCTAAAATGCCTATCCAGCAAATCATATGGCAATAAAAATGACAACTATATAAAACAAGGAAGATATTTTACAGTTTGACATTTAATTGTACTATGATATTTCCGCTTTCATTTGTATCGCTTATTAATTTCATAATTGTCTACTATTGACCATTCGATGAGCAATTATTTAAAAAGTGCAGCATTGCCACCACAAGTTCTCTAGCAGTCAGTTTACTGCTAAATTATTCACAACACTGATTTAAACAATAAAAGACGACCTGTACACTGTTCTGCACCATAATTCGTTAAAAAAAATCTGAATTTGCATAATATTCTTAAAACATTCATTAGGTTTTGGTGCTACATGATTTTCCCCACGGTAATTGTAACTTTTATTTATGTAAAAATGCCTTAAGTATTCATAACTTTACGATCATATAAATATGGATACTTTTCTCATTGACTCAATTCATTCATGAAAACAATGGAAGAAGTAAATAACAGAGTCAAAAAAGGAATGGAGCTGATTGTGAAGTTACTCACAAAAGCAGCACATCAAAAATATTCTCTTCCCTGTTCTCTCTGCGGGTGTTGAAAACTTATTCTAAATCTCACAACACTGTGAAGTTACTGGGTTGTTAATAGATGAACTGCTGGCAATACAAATGATTGTATAGGCTGTGCAAAGGTAACTATTGGAAATCAAACATTTTGAAAACTTATGAAATATCCATTGACGACTTTTTCTTTGGAGGTTCAGGGCCATGGCATATTCTATCAAAAGGTATACATAGCTTTTATTTTCCTACAAACAATGTTTCCGTTTAGCTGTGCATTTACTGAATGAGCACTGTGCTATGTCCAAACCGATTGCCTATGTATCATCATCTTTTATTCTTAACGGTTTTAAATCATTTTAAAATTTTAATTCCTTGCTTTTATTGTTGTGATTATTTTAAAATTAATTTTATGTAAAGCACTATGGATTACCATTGCGTATGAAATGTGCTAGGCTATATAAATAAACTTGCCTTGCCTTGCCCTTACTGTCAACTGAACCTTACAATTAGCCTACATCTCACATATTAAATACAACAAAACTCTGCCATGATTATTTTTTAAACATCATTCCATTTTGATCTCACAAACCTAAAATATACATCACAGTAACGCTTTCCGGTTCATTTCGAATCGAACATAATCGAAAAATGACTTATTTTTTTGACAGACTTATTAAAAGAACCGATTCATAAGTCATTTGCTCATGAATCGGACATCGTGACTCGCTTTGCATAGGAAACTCTTGCGCGCGCTCTAACTGAAACCGAATAGGGACGGACACAGCGAGTTTTCCAGACTGTAGATTTTAGTTTACTGATGCACATTTTTATTTTAATCGCATTGTGGAGCCAATATGCCGCGTAATGAAATACGCTATTTCGAATAGATATTAATCAAAAATAGAAGCATTTCTCTGGTGATCTCGGACCCTACATTTGAGCTGATATTAAATGGTGAAATACAACGATTATGCCAACTACACTCTAACAAATGCTGGGTATAAAATAGGGACACACCAGCAATTGGGCCTGTTTTGGCCCACGTTGGTTAAATGTTTAACCCACCTTCCTGGTCGCTTGGTCACAGCCCAATTTCTGGGTTTGTCCCTATTTTACCCAGCACTGGGTTGCATTTAACCCAGCATTTTTTAGAGTGTACACTCTAAAAATACTGGGTTAAATACAACCCAGTGCTGGGTAAAATAGGGACAAACCCAGCATTTGGGCTGTTTTGACCCAGCGGTTGGGTTAAATGTTTAACCCAACCTTCTGGGTAGTAACCCAACCGCTGGGTCAAAAACAACCCAATTTTCTGGGTTTGTCCATATTTTACCCAGCGATGGGTTTTATTTAACCCAGCATTTTTTTAGAGTGTACAATTCCACTTTTAGTCACAGAAGCCTACACATGAAACTTCTATAGACGAATTGCATTCTATATTAACTTTAGCTCCGGAAACTGGATTAACCCTGTATAAAATATCTAAAAAAAATAAATAAAAAAAATCATTAAAGAATGGCGAAAAATAACACATCTCTTTAGCCAAAGAAAATTTTTCTAGTAGTAAGCTACTAAATAAAATATTGTGTACTAGTTGGCTGTGGGTGCTCCCTTTCCCTGATAGCACACACACTGAGATGTCTATTTGACGTCTACATTTACATCTGCAAGATGTATTTTTTTAGCGTGTTTGCTAATCTGCAATACGTCTATAGGACGTTTCCTATCAGATGTCAAATAGACGTTTATTAGATGTCTTTAAGATGTTCATGAATGCATGTAAAACTGACGTCTGTATCAGATGTTTGTACACAGCAGATGCTTTCCAGATGAAGCGATCTTTAAATGACGTCTTGCAGATGTACATGTGCTATCTGGGTTCAGTGTTGAATGTCATTGGCTACGAAAATGGCAGGCTACTAGTTTGAAGGAATGGCACAGTTTACTTGCTTGAGAGGTATTATGGGATAGACAGTGTCCACAGTTTGCACGCTTAAAAGTCTCAGAGGATGCAGTAGGTCATTTACTTCGCCTTACACTTTTGACTGCTTTTTGTAGTAGGGAAGTATGCATACTCGGACACAAATAATCCTAAAATGTAGTTTATTAACAAGTTTAACTGGAAAAAATAATTCTTATTTTCAATGCGTTCTCATGCGTTTAGACCCCATTGTGTTTGACAGAAAGATTCTGGGGTTGATTTGTAAGTTTGTGCTCTATAAACAAGAGATCACAGATCTTTTAAAACACGCCACCAGACATCTTCATCTCCTGTCATACTCCTCACACTCTCATATGACTGTGTCATATCAATTCTTCATAGAGAATAACTTGTCAAATCGCTTTTGGAAAGATTAAAAAGACTCGGAAAGGAGTCAAAAGAAAGCAGAGGAACAGATTTGGGCTATTACAGCTATAAATATATATTGTTAACACAGATCTGTCATTGTGGATGTACTACATTTTGTGTTTGTGGCGGTATTAGCATTATAAAGACAGACTTATTCCTTGGAGCTGTGAGGTGTAAAAACATTTTCTCTGCTTATTGGACAAAAGCGTCTTCGTTATATCGTCGCTGCCTGTATAATATCACATTGTGACACCTCTAAATGTTTTACAGCCATTCACACATACACGCATGCTAGATTTTCTCACAAATGCAGACACGTGTGAAACTCCACAAAGCGGCTTTTCGCCTCACATGACACTCACATTAGCATTACAGGTTCAGGTTATCTGTCTCTGGTGGCTCTTGCTGCCAGAAACATAATTTCGGTTTGCTTTGCTTTAGTATATGCTTCAAATATAGTGAGCTGGATATTGTCACTATATTCTTTGTCTCTCCTCAAACTGTAATTCCACCATATTGGCTAGAAACAGTCAACTAATCTCCCCAGTCTTGGCATTCAACGCACACACCTCATAATCCTCTCATGAAATTCAAGTATGTTTCCGCTGTTGATCTTTGATAGCACAGACGTGTAGATGCTGGAAGATATCGATCGCATCCTCCTCTCATGATTTGGTGGCTTTGGAGGCCGTCAGACTATTGCTTAGCAACCGCTCGGCTAAATGTGGTGCATGGCTTGTTCTGTTGTTAGCAGAGAGGATTTATATCAAACCAGAAAACCCAAAAATGTGATTTTGTCTGGATAGCAGATAAATAATTTAAAGGGACAGTTCACCCAAAATTGAAAATTCTGCCATTGTTTACTCACCTTCATGTCATTTCAAATGTGCGTTTGTTCCTACGAAAAAAAAATCGAGTATTTTGAAGGTTGTGCTGGTTGCTCTTTTCCATGCAGTTACAATAAATGTGGACTGAAGCTGTCAAGATTAAAAAAATGAGACAAAGCATAATAAAAGTAGCATACATGATATGTGTGCTTTATTTAGTCTTCAAAAGCCATAGATCTTACGGTAGATGCCATTTATTTAATTTATGATATCGAGTTCTATGTGACAGGTTTGTATAAGGAAAAAGTGAAATTTCATTATTCACTAGAAATATGCCAATAATCCAATCACTGAGTGATTGAGCTGAACTTAAAAACCCATTTCAGATTCATGAACAAATCATTAACTATCCATTAAGCAAGATCCACCCAAAAAAAAAAAAAAAGATTAATTCTGAATCTAACACATTCATGAACACACACAAAGTTTATTTTTAGCAAATAACGACTCAAATTTCAGTGTGTTTCTGACACAGTTGTCAATATGGACCTTCATGATCGTTTTATGCTTTTTATATTTTATTTTATTTTTTGTTATTTTGGAAAGGCTATCTGTAATAGTGACAAAAATTGGCAATCGTTGTCATCACTGTTAATGTTATCATCATCATCATTATTATTATGAATATTATTTTATCTTAAATTATCATGAGATCTATCTCTCAATCCATTTATAGCTATACACATTTTTCTCAATCTCAGTAACAATATCAGAAAAATAATAATAATGACATTACATTAGATTAATATATTGCATAAATTATCACTGTAACTATGCACATTACTGTGCCTTAGTATCTGTGTTGTTGTCCCCTTTTTTCTCGCTCTCTTTTTTTTATTTTCTCTCCTTTCTTTTGCATGTGTCGTAAGTTCTTTCCTTTACATACATTATTGCCATGTTGTCATATCCTGCTTTGTGCATTCTGTGCAATAAAAAAAGGAAAGACTTATTATATTAAAAAGAGTGGCCGAAAATACATCACGAATGACATGAAGTTGAGTAAACAATGACAGAAGTTACATTTTTTGGGGGTGAACTATTCCTTTAACGCCTTTTCAAACCTTTAATTTTGTGTAACTTTGATGGCCTCCATCATGGATTGTTTCTTAGAATTTTTTTTCATGGATTTGTCACTGAATTTTGGCATCTTGGCAACAACAAAAACGATCCTCCCTGAAAGAGACACACACACAGTTAAGGATTCACTTCATATCTGTGTCAAAATCAGATTAATGAATAAATGAAAGACAGTCCAAAGAGGAAAAATGGCGGATCATGGGATATGTGGGTCATCGTGCACTGATTTCCCCAGAATCGCTGACAGAACTGTGAAGTGCTTTGAAGACAAATGTCACATTAAAGGAGGTTAGGGTGAGTGGCGCTTCAGTAACGTCACATAAAACCCTGAGTTCAGCATCACTGAGAATTACAAATGCTTTTTGAATTGTCTCTGGCTGCGTTGAACACAACACCAGCAGACGCATACAGAAACACTAATCCAATTATTCCCCGGGGAAAGTTTGATATTAATTAAAAATGTTTAATTACTGTCTCTCTACCTCATGGGGCTGCAGTATGTGCACTATTATTGATGACTGTAATAATATATTTAACTAGAATATACACTGTGTGTAGAGGCGATTCTTTTTTTTTTTGATGAACTGAATGTTGACATCCTGTTATTTTGATTCATATTGACTTGTATATTCATTTTAATTTAACAGTATTTTATTATTTCATGTAATTTTTCATAACCAGTATTTCATAGTGGTATTATCTAGCCGTTGAGTGTGCACCGGTTGTACATTCGTTTTTGCGGTGCATTGTGGGATTGAATGAGTGCACTCGAGAATGTCCATGGTTTAGGACACTACAAACGGCTGTCCCCTCAAATAGTGCCTTATTTAAGGGTATAGAGGGCAATTTCGGATACAGCCACTGTCATTCGTTGCTAAGTCTTGCTTGTGTCATTACTGGTATTCTAAGCCCTGTATCCTGGTTCTCCTTTGTCTTGGTTCCTGGTATTTTTATTCTGCCTGTTTTCGGGATTACTCTGTTTGCCTCAGCCACTAACACTGGCGTTGTTTTGGATTGCCTGTTTGTGTATGACCTTTGCCTGCCTTTGCCTGGATTATGTTTGAGGACTACCCCTTCAATAAACTACTGCATTTGGATCCTCTACCTTCGTGTCCCTGTGCAGTTCATGACACTATAGAAATAATATTATAATTTGAGTAAGATATATGTGTGTCTATATATATATATATATATGTATATATTTATTAAATAAGTGTGTAAACACTTATATGAAAAAAAAAATCTAAATTATTTTAGATTTGAAAATATATATTCTATTGTTATAAATATATATTTTATGCTATTTAAATATTTAATAGCCAATAACACATAATGACGTACCTTTATTGAACTGAAATGAGATACTATGTCAGTTCAGCGATTGTTTTTCTTTTGCTTCCATCATGTTTCCACATCCTTTCCTCCTGTTAGTCTGCACAAAAACAACTGAAACACATTCTCAAACACATCTTATTACTTGCAGAGTGACTTTCTTCCTATTAGTTCTGCATAGCTTGATTTGTTCTCGGCTGATGGTGAAACTGAAAGCTTCATAATTAATTATGATGCTAAATAATTGATCATGAAGCATGTAATATCCTAACAGATCACAACATGAGCGCGCTGCTTTCACAGTCAGATGTGTGTGAAGTGCGATCAGAACCTGTTCGGGCCCCAATGGACTCCATAACAGATTTCAAAGAATCTGTTACCATGGAACTGCACTCATGCTGATGTTCTTTATCCAGAAGCCCAAGAGACAAATGTCAGACATGGAGCGCAGAGAGGATGCATTTTGCTAAAAGTAACCGTCACCACCTGTCGTCTAAGTGTCTGTGTGTGTATGTGTTATGAAATGTATAAAAGCAAAATTGCACTCAATAGATGCAATATTGACAACTTTGTTGCAGTGTTACAGTGTTATTGTAGTTATATTTTAATTAACTGATGTTATTATATTATATATATATAATATATTATCTATATATATCTATGTAATAGGTTGCATGTTTTCATTATTAACTTGAGTATTAAAATAGCGACAGCTAAGACTTTATCTAAAATTACAATAAAAGAGAAAATATAAAGAACTAATTCAAAATATTAGTAACACAGATCTAGATCTCAATTCCACTAAAATAACACATGATGTGTAAAACATTTTAGGTTCACCTTCATATCTAACGAGTATGTACAATCTACCATCTTTTTAAAAACATTAGTTATGTGACAAAGGTAACTTAACTAATGAGAAAACTGCGTAAATAACATAATTATTTTATTATTTTATTCACCATAATATATGTCTATAAGGAAAAAAAAACGTATAAATAAATTTCTTCATGTTAAACAAAGATTGCATTCAACTTCAAACAAACATAAATATTGTATTCTCATTAATACTTTTATAATTTTTTAAATATATTGTATTTTATTGTAATTTATTTTTAATTTAATAGTTTTGTATATAATTGGACATAATGGTAATGTATATTATCTGTATATATATTATATACAGTTTTATATTAGTATTAATAAATAATTACAGTTCTGCATTTGCATTACATATACATTACATTTATATATAAATAACAATAAAGAGCAACAACAACAATAATATAAGAACATAAACAATTTAACACACACACGTACATAAATACGGTGCATCTCAATAAATTAGAATGTCTTGGAAAAGTTTCAGTAATTTATTTCAGTAATTCAACTCAAATGTGAACTCGTGTATTAAATTTAACGCACACAGACTGAAGTATTTAAGTCTTTGGTTATTTTAATTATGATGATTTTGGCTCACATTAATCAAAAACCCACCAATTCACTATCTCATCAAATTGGAATACTTCATAAGACCAAAAAAAAAAAACATTTTTAGTGAATTGTTGGCCTTCTGGAAAGTATGTTAATTTACTGTACATGTACTCAATACTTGGTAGGAGCTCCTTTTGCTTTAACTACTGCCTCAATTCAGCGTGGCATGGAGGTGATCAGTTTGTGGCACTGCTGAGGTGGTATGGAAGCCTAGGTTTCTTTGACAGTGGCTTTCAGATCATCTTCATTTTTTGGTCTCTTGTTTCTCATTATCCTCTTGACAATACCCCATAGATTCTATACGGGGTTCAGGTCTGGTGAGTTTGCTGGCCAGTCAAGCACAGTAACACCATGGTCATTGAATCTTTTGGTGCTTTTGGCAGTGTGTGCCAAATCCTGCTGGAAAATGAATCAGCATCTTCAAAAAGCTGGTCAGAGGAAGGAAGCATGAAGTGCTCCAAAATTTCTTGGTAAACAGGTGCAGTGACGTTGGTTTTCAAAAAACACAATGGACCAACACCAGCAGATGACATTGCACCCCAAATCATCACAGACTGTGGAACTTAACACTGGACTCAAGCAACTTGGGCTATGAGCTTCTACACCCTTCCTCCAGACTCTAGGACCTTGGTTCCAAATGAAATACAAAACTTGCTCACATCTGAAAAGAGGACTTTGGACCACTTAGCCCAGGTAAGACGCCTCTGATGTGGTCTGTGGTTCAGGAGTGGCTTAACAAGCGGAATACGACAACTGTAGCCAAATTCCTTGACAAGTCTGTGTGTGGTGGCTCTTGATGCCTTGACCTCAGCCTCCATCCATTCCTTGTGAAGTTCACTCAATTCTTGAATCGATTTTGCTTGACAAAACTCATAAGGCTGCGGTTCTCTCGGTATGTTGTGCATCTTTTTCTTCCACACTTTTTCCTTCACTCAACTTTCTGTTAACATGCTTGGGTACAGCACTCTGTGAACTGCCAGCTTCTTTGGCAGTGAATGTTTGGGGCTTACCCTCCTTGTGAAGGGTGTCAATGATTGTCCTCTGAACAACTGTCAGATCAGCAGTCTTCCCATGATTGTGTGTAGTGAGCCAAACTGAGAGACCATTTTGAAGGCTCCGGAAACCTTTGCAGGTGTTTGAGTTGATTAGCTGATTGACATGTCAATGGTGAAACATGACTATGACCATTATTTCAACTGTATTTTACGTTGAAGGTTGGTCATATGCGGATTGGGATAACTACACAGTACATACATTATATATCAGATACTATAATAGATATTTGATACATACATACATGCATGCACACACACACAAACACACACATGCGTGTAAGTTCTGCCTCAAACTACCTCAGTGACCTCCACATACCTTGGTATCATTTGATTTTTTGTAGGACTCTACCTGCTTCTACTTCATGTATCTCCACACACACGGTATGTCTGCTGGGTCTGTCCTTCTCGCTGGAGGGCGGATCTCTGTTTCTGTACACATCCTTATTTTAGGCAAGCATTTATAATAGTTTTTCCTCGTCGCTTGCGCCATGTAATTCACAACCAATGAGGCACCAACCAACAACCCCGGAACGAGGGACCCAGGATAGCCGATGGTGGACACTGCGTGCCGGATACAGCCGTAAATAATGAGTCAAACGAGTACGACATCGGGGGGGTTGGATCACATCTCGGGGGTTAGGGAAAGTGGAGGATGGGTGCGTTAGGGATGCAGGGAAGTGTGGAGAAACGGTTATAGGGTTATAGGGATCTGTACCTAGTGGGAGGAGGCAAGTAAGTTGGATCTGGATCTTAACTCGCCCCCTGGATCTTGTGTTCTGCACAGTGAGACCCAGCTCGTCAATGCAGATCCGAGTGCACATTCTGCAGTCATAACTTGCGATGATTCATCTAGTGTGTGCGTGTGTCCAGTCAGTGTGACGGACAGTTGAACCAGTAGATACGTTACACGCCCACAACCGGGCCATGTTTAGAGGACACTGTTAGACTTATGAATATATATGAAAAGATATCTCACAAAAAAAACACGATAGAACAGCGTCAAAAAGACAAAAGCAATGTCCAGAGAGCAAAAATCCGGATTCCCAGTGGCGGAATAGAAAAAAACGAAGTGAAAACGAGCCGAACGATTGAAGCGAGAGTGTTCGCTGCTTTGATCAGATGGCCAAAAGCACAAAGCCATTTACCTTTTGCAACTGTGCTTCCAATTTAGAGCAGGTTTAGTCATCGAAGGCTGTTTTTTGAGAAGCAAATAAGAAATGAAAATATCCTTTGAACTGTACTGAAAGTGAGCCACCATTGTATGGCACCTTTCAGTGCTGACCAGAGTAAACTATCACAATACACGCACTCTGTTGAGGGGTGAATTTATAGTAGGCGTCTGTCTATAAATGCTATTGTATGTAATTTAGAAGGAATGGAGGAGAATTTGGGCCCCTCGGAGACGACAAATGAAATAACCCTCATTTCTGAAGGCTTTGGCTTTATCTCTGAAAGCTCAGCGGCTTTGAAGTGACGTACAATAGAAGTGAATCTCCAGTGGTCGTGTGCGCTAAAAATCTGCCACCGCACAGCGTGACGCTGAAGAGTTTTCCTGCACGTGTCTCGCATTTGCTTGGCCTGTCGGAAAGATCTCGGTGCGGCTAATTGGTGTCACTTTTTCGAGTTGAACTGAGAAACGTGATCAAAAGGTGTTAATCCATCTGTGAGAATCTCAGTCAGGAACAAACATTAAAATAGCAGAATGCTGTCAGAGAGTGTTTGGACGATTAGATTGACTGCTAGGGTTACTTTGTTAAAGGAATCGGTTCAGGCGACCGACAAATAAAAATGTCCTGAAAATGTACTCACCCTCAGGCCATGCAAGATGTAGAGATTTGGAGAAATGTAGCATTCCATCACTTGTCCAGGCAGCCAATAGGATCCTAATGCAGTTGAAAGAGAGTTCAAACAGTTGATAAACACATCACAATATTCCACAAGTAATACCACCCTAGCAGGTCCACATCAATTACACACATTGTGAGAGTTTAAAAGCTGATTGTAAGAAACAAACCCATCATTAAAACGTTTTAAATGTAAAACTTTCCATAATAATAGGATCGCTTCCTCCAGTGAAAAAGTACATATTTTGTTGTCTCTCACATCAAAATCCACCACATGGTTAGACCGTTGTGCTTTAAAGGGCTGATCTGGCATATTTCTCTCTTTATTCAGATGAGATGATTTTTTTCATGGAGAAAGCAATATTATGGATAGAAGACTCATATTTTACCCGGGGCCGGAAGCAATGGTGAATGGATTGTTTTGTTTTTTTTAAAAACATGGAGCTTTTGTAGTTCGTTACAAGATGTTATTGATGGACTGAGTGGTGTGGTATTACTTGTGGATTATTGTGCTGAGTAATTAGAGATATCAGCTGTTTGGACTCATCATTCTGGAACGGAACATTCACTGCATGAAGGAGATCCATTGTGAGTGGGTGAGTGAAGGAGGAGCCAAGCAGATGTAATGCTCGATTTCTGCCAGCAATATTGTCAGATAGAGAGAACAAAGGATCATATATACATATTGGACGGTTGTGAGGAAATTGTCAGCAGCATTGTTGTAGTGAACTTTTTCTTTACAATAGTGGAGATCACTGGAAATGGCAGAACACTGTTGATCCCGCAGGCCAAATGCGTGAGCGGGCGGAAGAAACAAATCAGCACTTTAGGTGTAGGGTGGTGAGTGGAGAAGACTGTCACTGACACAGGGTACAATAAACATGCTGAAGTTCTGATGATCAGAAGAAGAGCATACATTAAAGGACAGGTCTCTAAAAGTCATTTTACACACACACACACACACAAACACACCACACACACACACCAACACACACACCTGTCATGCATCTCCATAAGCTGAAGACCCATTTAACTTAATTTTGCTCTCTGAAATATCAAACGCTTAACCCCAAACCCAAACTCTTATCTAGGGCTGCACGATTTGGTCAACAAATCACATTGCAATTGTTTTGCCTTATATTGCGACTGAACTGCAATACAATGCACATTTAATATCACCTACTGCCGCTGCTGAGACATCCATGCAAAAGAACAAAAAGACTCACAATCCCACTGAAACAGGACGTGTAAAAACTGCAAACCAGCAAGCCATGCCCTTTGTCTCGAAATTAAAGTTTTGCCCCGTTAGATGCGTGCCACAAGAGATTTTTTTCTCTCAAGAGTTACAACCTTTTTTTTTTTTTTTACAGTTTATTTGTCAGAGGGCGAAGTTGATTTAGGAACCAAAAAGTTTTTGATGGAGTTAAACTTAAGAACACAGTAAAAGTCGGACAGTACAGACAGAAAGGTGTTAACCAAATGAACTTGAGTTTTCCGCAAAATTTAAGAAGAGTGAGAGTTTAAAGCAATAGTTCACCCCTAATGAAAAATCCGTGAAAAGGTGATACTGTGAAATAAATGCATCGCAGTGGATGATTTTTGATTTTTTTATATTTAAAACCAATATAATCAAAGTGTAAAATTTAGCTAGGCATGAACCAACGAAACTAAAAGTAAGAAAATTGAAAGATGTTCACTAAATAAATCCTATGAATTCACTATACTGGATAAGAATATAAGATAATACTATTACGGCGAAGGGAAGGACTGTACTTATATAACATCTAATATTGCACATAGTGGTGTGAGACGGAGTAAATAGGTATTTTATGTTACTGTACAAAAGCAATATTACATTATTTAAATATTTCTGTATTAATTTCTCATATGCATGCAGAAAACTGAAAAACAACAACATATATACACTACCGGTGAAAAGTTTGGGATCAAAACGATTTTTAATGTTTTTTACAGGAATTTCTTATGCTCAGCAGGTCATTGTTTGATCAAAAAAATACCAGGAAAAAATGTAATAATCTGTGAATAGTATTATTTATGATGTAAAGATACGTTGTTCTACTTTAAAATACAATTCCAATCTCATATATTTATTGTTGGGAGCAATAGCTGAATGTCGCGCAGCATTCCTCAAGGGAATGCTTCAGGTCACAGATCCTTGCGAGAAATCGATGTCTAAATGCTGCTTTCTTATCAGAGGCTGGGAAACTTTGTGCTGCGTTAGATATGGTTTGGGGAACACGGTGATGTCATGTTGTATTGCTTTCGGATTCTTGGATGAATAAACAGATTAAAACGAAGAGCATTTATTTAAAATAGAAATATTTTATAACAATATACACTACAGTTCAAAAGTTTGGGGGCAGTACATTTTTTTCTGTCTTGTTTTGAAAAAATTAAAATTTTTATTTTTTTTTTTTAGCCAGGAATGTGTAACTTGTTAAGAAGTGATAGCAAAGATTTATATTGTTAGAAAAAAATTCATATTTTGAATTAATTCTGTTCTTTTTAACTTTTTATTAAATCAAAGAAAAAAGTATCACAAGTTCCAAAAAATATATATATATTAGCACAACAGTTTCAACACTGATAATTCTAAAATTAAAATCAGCACATTAGAAGATTTCTGAAGGATCAGTGGAAACCTTATACTGCGATTAGGTGGCTGAGGAAATTAGCATTGCATCACAGAAAATAAGGATTTTAAAGGATTATTAAACAGAAATGATATTATTTTACTGTATAACATTTTGCAAAGATTAAGAATTTTTCCTGTATTATTGATCATATGAATGTAGACTTGATGAGCATAAGATACTTTTTTTTTTAAAAACATTACAAGTCTTACTGATCCCAAAACTTTTGACCGGTAGTGTGTGGATACTCTAGATATATATATATAATATATATATATAATTACACCAATAATAACACAAAAGTGAATAGTGCAAACTGTTTCCAAGAATCATAACTTTGCAATTTAATAATAGCCTTTAGCCATATTGCAATATGAATTTTAATTCGATTAATTGTGCAGCCCTACTCTAAACCTGACATACAAACTTCTACAAACCCCAAAATCTGTAAACTCATCCTAAGCTATCATCTTGATTTCATGTGTTGTCTTTCAACCCCTGAAACTGTGAAGGTATGGCATTTACTTAATTTAATTTCACTCACAGCCACGGCTCATCCTAATGGTGCATTTTGCTGAGCTTGTCATTCCTTGTGAAATTCCAGCACTGCAGCGTTTTTCCCATGCTAATTATACAGAAATAGATGTTGGTGTTTTCCTGCAGGCCATGTTAATGAGACGCAGAAGAGCTGGTTTCTAATGCAATGATTGAAGGCCATGTGATGCGTGTTGAGTTCGTGGAAAGTAGCTGGAATATTCTAGATACTTAACACCCAGATGTGCCTGCCAAGCTAAAGTTAGCGCAGCATCATTGGGGATTGTGAGAAACCTTCATTAAGAGCCAATATGACGCTTGTCACAGCTTACTTTAAAACATGCTGTCCAGATGTTCCTAAGAAGAAGAACATGTAACTCTTCTTGAGAAGAAACCTTCCATTGCTTTAAACTGAATCTTATTGCTTCAACCGGGTCAACGTTTGCATTTCCTTATGAAAATATGTCTCGCATCACTTCCTAGTCTGTTAGTTGCCAAAGAATTGCAGCATATTCCGTTGTTGCAGCATATGTTTCTGGTGTGTAAGAACAATTCTATCACAGTGGACTTTCGATATATGAAGTCTGTCTGAGAGGGATTGTTTGGATCTCTTTCATTTTTCCCTTTCATTCCTTGCTTTATTTCTGTCTCCTTTTCTCTTCTGTCTTTTATGCGTTTGGTGTCATGGCATGTCTTTTATTCCTCACACCCAAATTCACTCAAGCTCTCAAATCACACTCCTAAAATACAAAGATCAGCTTATCTAAAAAACACAGACAAACACAGAAGAAGGCATTCCTGCTGAGAAGTAGACGAGAGCGAACAGACAGGACCAGAATAGGAAGGAGACTCGCTGAGAGCAGTAAGGGTGATGGGGGATAAAATTTGAGTCTCTGCTCTCTGTACCTCATAAATTGTGTTCTGTCAGCTCTTTTATGGTATTTTCCTTGAAGCCACCGTACTTGCACTCGGGCTCCTATTTCCTATCACAGTGCTGATATTTAATGAAGCAAAACCTCATTCTCGCTCCAGACAGTTCATAGAAAAGGGAGCTGGATAACCCGCAGAATGAATTTACAACAGAATTCATCTAGGTCATTTTACATCGATTGTCAGAACTAAGACACGATGAAGATTCTAACTTTAAAATAGGCTTTTGTGTAATGGAGCACTTGAATAGGCTGAAACAGCGCAGAGAACTGAGTAAAAAGGAAGAATATGTGGGAACAGCGAGTAGGAAGCACCCGGAGGGAAGATGAAGATCGATAGATAGATAAGATAGAAGAAGATAGATAGATAGATAGAGGAGATAGCTAGTAGATAGATATTGATGATAGATAGACATAGATAGGATAGATAGAACCAAAATAACTATAGACGGAGACAAAGAAGAACGTAGAAACTATGATAGAAAGAAACAGAGAGAGAGAGAGACACAGACACAGACACACAGACAGACGGACACAGACACAGACACAGACACAGATACAGAAACAGACACAGACACAGACACAGACGACAGACGATAGATAGATAGATAGAAGCAAGATAGATAGATAGATAGATAGATATGATAGATAGATAGATCAAATAACTTCGACAGAAAGAACGAGTTAATGATAGAAAAGAATGCCTCTAGCAGGAGAGAAACGGACAGACAGACGACAGACAGACAAGTACAGACAAGGACCGGACCGTGATGGGTAGAATAGACAGGACAAATAACTATAGACCGAAAAGAGAAAGAAGATTAATGATTTGAAAGACGCGTAGCAGACAGCAAGATAGATAGATAGATAGTAGATAGTAGATAGATAGATAGATAGGATAGATAGATACATAGAACTACAGACAGATAGAAAAAGAACGCTGTATAGACATGATAGAAAGAATGTAGGCTAGATAGATAGATAGATAGATAGATAGATGATAGATAGATAGATAGATAGTAGATAGATAGATAGATGGGATAGATGCGATAGATGCAAAATAACACGACAGAAAGCAAAGAAACGATTATAATGATAGAAAGTAACGGCATAGAACATACAGACAGATAAGAAACAGACAGACAGGACAGACAACAACAGGGACAGGGACAGACGACAGATAGAGAGATAGAAGATATAGAGGAGACAAAAAACTATAGACAGAAAGATAAAGAAAGAACGAATAGATATGATAGAGAACAGACAATAGACGACAGACAGACAGACAGACAGGACAGACAGATATATAGACAGACAGACAATCAGAAGCTAGACAGACAGACAAGATAGATAGACAGAAAAGAAAGAACGATTAATGATTGAAAGAACACGCTCAGCAAATAGACAGACACGGACACAGAGAGATAGATAGATAGATAGATAGATAGATGAAGAATAGAAGTAGTAGATAGATTAGATAGATAGCTAGTAGTAGATAGATAGATAGATAGCTCAAAATCAACTATCGACAGAAAGAAAAGAACGATATACGATAGGAAAAGAATGCTAGCAGACAGATAGAAAGATAGATAGATAGATAGGTAGATAGAATAGCATAGATAGATTAGGATAGATAGATAGATAGATAGATGATAGATCAAAAGAACGTCGAAGAAAGAAAGAACGATACATGTAAGATAGAAAAGAATGGCTGACAGACAGCCAGACAGACAGACAGACATACAGACAGAAAGATAGACAGACAGACAAAAAGACAGATGGAAAAAATAGAATATAGATAGACACAAAAAACTAAGACAGAAAGAAAGAACGATATAATGATAGAAAGAACAGACAGATAGACAGACAGACACAGACAGACACAGACAGATAGATAGATAGATAGATAGATAGATAGATAGATAGATAGATAGATAGATAGATAGATAGATATATAGAACAAAATAACTATCGACAGAAAGAAAGAACGATATAATGATAGAAAAGAATGCTAGATAGATAGATAGATAGATAGATAGATAGATAGATAGAACAAAATAACTATAGACCGAAAGAAAGAACGATATAATGATAGAAAGAATGCTAGACAGACAGATAGAAAGACAGACATACATGATAGATAGATAGAACAAAATAACTATAGACAAAGTAAGAACGATATAATGATAGAAAGAACAGACAGACAGACAGCTAGATAGATAGATAGATAGATAGATAGATAGATAGATAGATAGATAGATAGATAGATAGATAGAACAATGGATGGATGGATGGTAGATCTGATTTAATGTGCCTATAAAAAGCTGAAAATTCTCCCTTCTCATTGTTGCTTAAGGGCATTAACATGATGCTCATATGGAAAAGGTCAAGAACCTTTTTTACCCATACTCTGCTCCCCCAAAACACCCTTCAGGCACAGTTACCATGTGTGAATTCCCAGAATTCTCGGGCCCTCACTGACAGCACTGCAAACGAGAACAGACCGCGTGTGATGGTGGAGAAGAGACATTGTGCTTGGCCTGTCAAACGTGCGTAAACAAAACATGCTGGGGGAATCGTGGTGAGCGCGTGTGTTTTGATGTTCACCTTGTGATGTCGATTTACCGTCGACTCACACGCCCCATCAAAACGTCACGGCGGCAGACTCGGGACAGCGGTGAAGCGTGCCGTGGAGTGGAGGGTCTGTTTGGGGTGATTGATGTGTCGAATGCTTGAACGTTCCTCTCTCAGGGCCATCAGCGTGGTGACTCCTCAGTCAACGGCACCAGAGCAGTCCGGCAGCAGTGATCGATGGCCACGTCACAACATGTCAGATAATTGTCATACCAAAATATGCAAACATTCCAAAAAAATGGGAAAAGTTTTTTCCAAAAATATTTTTTTTTTTGGTCGCCCATCCAAATCTTGCTGCCACAATGCTCAAGTGTTTTTTAGTCCCACTTCAAGTCTTCTATGATACTCTCATATATATGGAAGCTTGTTTCTGCCACAGGATAAAAAATAATAAAGGTAATTGCGACTTTTTATCTCAAAATTCCGATTTTTTTCTTGCAAATCTGAGCAAAAAAAGAATGTCAGAATTTTGAGATGAAAAAGTTGCAATTACATTTTTTTTTATTCTGTGGCTAAAACAGAATTGCAAGACGTAAACTCAGAATTCTGAGAAAAAGTCAGAATTGTGAGTTGTCAGAACTCTAAGAAAAAAAGTCAGAATTTTGATATATAAACTCAGAACTTTTTTCTTGCAACTCGGAGACAAAACATCAGAATTGTGCGATATAAACTCGTAATTGCTAGAAAAAAGTTCTGAGTTTATATATTGAAATTCTGACTTTTTTCTTAGAATTCTGAATGACAAATTTACATTTCACATTGATCTTTTATCTTTAATTCTGCTTTCTAAAATAGAATTGTGAAAAAATTTTTTTAGAAAAAAAACCATTTGCTAAAAAGAATTGCGAGATGTAAACTCATAAAAATAATCAGAGTTGCTATAAATAAAAAATAAATAATTTTGAGATGTAACTCGGAATTGTGAGAAAAAAATCTGACTTTATATATTTTTAACCTGGGGTAGAAACAGGCTTGCATCCATAGATACGGTATCCTACTTTTTTTTTTTTTCACACATTCCACCAGACAAAAATCGTAAGTCAACAAGTAGCACGATGGGAAGTATCATTCATGTGATACCATTCATTCATTTTCAGCAGTGCACTCTGGGATACTTAAATTCGATGCTGTGCATGCTGGGATATGTTAACCTGAAGCAATGGTCCTTTTTTACTTAAGCAAATATATTCGCACAGTTCACCCTTTAACGGGCCCATGTGTACAATTAACGTAACCATTAGCATTTTAATGGTCAATTGAAATGTTGCAGTTGGTTAAGCGGAAAGCCAAGGAAAACAGCAATTATCCATCCGACCTCTGTCTCTAAGCCTTTGGACAAGGAGGCAGGAAAAAAAAGGGCTCCGTCCTGTGGAGAATATAATCCCACTGATTGACAGTCTCATTACCAGATTACTTGGATCTCAGTTGTCTGTGACTATGAGAGTAAACACACAAACGGATTGGAGATTTGAGCCTTTAACACAGATGGCATTTCTTCTTTCTTTACAGGATTTCCTTTATTTTCATCCACCCAGTGGATCTTTTCGTAGAGATATGCAGAAGTGATCTGAAAGTGAAACGTGTAGCTGTCATACGCTCAGTGATAAGGGGCTGTAATACCTCAAGAAAATCGAAATCGTCTCTATGGGAGTTGCTTGTCTAAGACACTCGGTTTGAAATCCATCGTGAAGGACGGTCAGCTCTGGACACACGGTTTTGCGGAGTCTTGTGACTAAACACAATCAAACATGATAAAAAAGACATGACACATTTTTTGTAAAACAGTTAATCAACTTGTATAATCTTAATCATAGTCATAATCCAAAAATAATGACTGAATGAGTGTATTTTCAAACTAAAGAAAATATTTTATTACATTTTAGTTGGTAGTTACAGCACTTTTTAGAATGAATAAAACCAATGATAATGATAATAATTGTTTTTTTAAGAAATATTTTGTCCTAAATATTATGGTAGATATAGAATAATATAGGAGGGGAAAGTTCCAATGTGAATACAAAAGAGCACAAACATTGCAAGCAAGGATATTATCACACGGTATTCAAACATTTATTACTTTTTAATCAATTTAGTACTTACAACACATTTATAGTAAATCCACTAACAATTACTAATAGTTTTAATAGAAAAAAAAATTCTATCATATTAATATTGTATTTAAAAAATAACATCAATAAAAACCTTATATCTCAGTACTTACAGCAATTTTTAGATTAAATAAAATTATTCAAGTCTATTTTTTAATAAAAAGTATTTAGTACGTATTAATAATATTATTTTAATAACATAAAACTACATGATACAAGCAAGATTAATGTCCCATGGTATTCATGGTATTTCAAACAGGAAAAATTTTAATTACTCTTTATTGGTAGGTACAGACAGTTTTAGATTAACTACATACACTAACGCTATCATAATAGATGTCATTTTTAATTAAACATGTTTGTCGAAAATATTATAATATGTTTTAATAATATAAAATACTAAGATACATCTCAGTAATCTGTCACAGGTCTTTATGATTTTCAAACAAAAGAAAACATTAGTAGATTAAAAAACACTGTCAACAATAATAAAAGTTTTTAATTAAACATGTTGGTACTAAATATTCATTATATTTTTTTTATATAACATTACATCTCAAGGATCTTGTCATATGGTTTTAAATATATTCAAACAAAGGAAAGTATTTTATTACTTTTTAGGTAGTTACAGAACTTTTTAGATGAGATTTACTGTAGATAGATTGTTTTTAATGAAACAATTGTATACTAAATATTCATAATACATTTTGAAACATAATATTACATCTTAAGGATCTTGTCATATGCACTTAGATTTGAAAAATATTTTTCTTTTCATCATCCTGGACATCTTTTATTTGTCATTGACCCAAGGCCGCTCTTCAGAAACAAAGATGTTCTCATATCTAAGTGCAGGATGTTCTTTCTCTGAATAAGAAAAATTCAAATGGAATATTAGAAACGCAACACAATGAGAATTAAATGCGCAGTGACAGGAAAGTCTGTAATATGAAAAAGACCTCTTTTCTAAATGGAATGAAATGTGCATTCATCCATTTTAGGCTGCTCATTTTAACCTGTGCGCGTGGGTCGCAGGTCTCTCTCACGCAGATTGAATTCTGAGTAATTAATGCATCCAATGTCTTCAGCCGAGAGGAGGAGGAGAGGCAGCGGGATGTGAGTGAGATGAAGCCCTCTGACAGGATGTTTATGAGGTGTCAGTTTGTGTTTGGATCAGATGAGCTGACGGGGGCGGAGAGGGAGACGCTCGGCCTGTTTGGAGCTCAACTGCGTGACCCATTTGCTCTGTTTGGATCTGTTCCCCTTGGTTCAGTGGCGTTGTGATGAGGTGCTCTGGATGCCGTTCCAATCCACAGATCTGGATCTCGCTCCCTGACATGGCAGAGCATGAGTAAGCTGTCAGGCGCACAAACACTCGTGTTCACCGCCGGCCATGTGTGCAGCGTGAGGCCAGCGCTGAATAACCTGATGCTCATTCAAGAACTGTATTTCAATCAGGGTCATGATCAACTTTTGCAGTTGAAGGAATATTGCTGAAAGCCACTTTGAGCACAAAATGACCTGTTTTATCAAAAATGGCTGCAGTTCATGGACTTTTTGTGCTACTTGGCATAATACAGGTCTCTTGTGAACATGGACATACATTTTTTTTGTACCCGACGGTGAGGTCACGTTAGCAAAGTAAGAAGGTCCATTGTCCATTATGAATATTGTAGTGATGCATGAAACACCACTTACTCAGAGGTCACTTCCAAACTAAACCGTTTTAATAATAATAATTAATAATAAAAATGTATGCATTTAGCAGACGCTTTTATCCAAAGCGACTTACAGGGCATTCAGGCTATACATTTCCCTGAAAATTGAACCCACGACCTTTTACTCTGCTAACGCAATGCTCTACCACTGAGCCACGGGAAAATTTTTTTACATCGCTCATTGTGACAAATTTGCATGTTCAGAGATTAACGGTGTGTGCAGACCAAAAGCGATTTTATTTATTTGCGTGAATAGATTACATACAAAGTCAATGCAGATGCGAATAAATGCAAATTATTCTCCTCAATCGCGTCTTACGTGCAAGTTGAACATTTTCAACTCAAGCGGGAAATTCGCATGATGCGTTGTCGCGCAAGCCAATCAGCGAAGAGCTTATTGACATGTCCAGACTGACATGTTGTTGTTGTTGATGTGTATGAAGACACTCCTCATCGTGCAAAGTTTTTTATCGCACTTGTGACGCAAAAAGAACCAGTGAGTAATCTAGAGCGGTGAACATGATGCTAATATTTGCTTCGCTTTTGGTGTTGCACACACCATAAGAAACATGAAAAGAAACATGAATCTGCGTTGGAAGTTTTTCGCCTCACACGAAAATCCAGAGTACGGTCAAATTAGCAAACTTTCAATGAAATCTCGCAGGCAAAATAGAGCCTCTGTCTACTGTCAATAGCGTAGCAATGCATAAAGCTTTTAAACAAATCAACTTTCCGTTGGTCAGAGTGGCAAATTTACGCAACCATCTTACGTGGAACTCCAAATCGCGAAAAAGTTCTATTGGAATGACTGGATTTCGCCTGCAAAATTTCACTTAACATTAAATGTGACCACATCTTAAGAATCAAAATTAATCCACAGGATTTAAACAAATAAAGTCTCACACTCTGAGCAACACATATGATTTACAATAATGTATTTTTATGATCATGGATTCATAACAGGTGCATTTAAGTGAAAAATTGAACATCTGTACCTTCATAGAAAGGTACAGATGTTCCTGTCATAGAAAGACAATTTACCTGTTATCAGGTGCGATTATATTTTATGAATCCATGTACGATCATAAAAAATATGTCTATTTTCACAAATATGCGCCAATGTCGTCGCATGACATCAAATCGCTCTTCTTCGCTGGTCTTCGCTGAAGCTCACATCATAACCCAAGCAGCAAACATCCGGAATATGAACTTGAATCGAATTAAATCGGAAGAAATATAGAGTAAACGTGTGAAAATCCATAAATACTTCTTTAAATGTGCATATTTTGGATTACAAGACCTAATAAAGCAGCAGATTTACCAGAGTTCGCACGATTGAACATGTGCTTGTTTATTACGTTATAAAAGTCGCATTTCATATGGCGTGTTTTGATTTGTTCTCACAAATGTAGCTATATATTTGTTGCTAGAATATTTATATTCTAAAACAGGCATCTTATATAATGACGCTTATACCATAATGATATACAGCTTTTCAATATTAAAGGGGTCATATTATGTTGCTAAAAAGAACATTATTTTGTGCATTTGGTGTAATGAAATGTGTTTATGCGGTTTAAAGTTAAAAAAACACATTATTTTCCACATACTGTACGTTATTGTTTCTCCTCTATGCCCCGCCTTTCTTAAACGCGTCGATTTTTACAAAGCTCATCGGTCTGAGAAGCGAGGTGTGCTCTGATGCGCTATTCCAGTGCGTGGTGGATTGGCGAATACCTCAAGCGTGTGACGGAAATGTTACGCCGCTTACGCCGGAGCGACGATTCAAAAACATTAAAACCCATCATAAACGAGGCATTTGTTGCATCCAGTGGTGACATAATTATGGATTATAATGACTTATACTGTCTTTTTACAGTGCCAAATCCTTTAAATGAAAACGTACACAGTCTTTGAGTCAGAACAGCCGGCATTTTAGTCTATTCTACCAGGATCAGGAAACAGTCCTCCATAAAATGTGCTGCACACAAATTAATATTTGGGTTGAACTGTTCTGGAACAGTGTTGTAAATACAACTTAACCACTGATTTGTAATTGTGTCCTCTTATAGAAGGCCAAACAAAGTAGTTTCGCTTTCACAAAGAAGCACACATTGTCTTCAGGACATGGCGGCAGCGGCAAAAATACTACAGCGAGAATAAAAGTTACACCTTCTTTCTTTGCGTGAACATTTGGGCGGCGTTATGCAAATCTTCCCACATAGTGACGTAGACATGTGGGGGCGTGTTAGAACGAGCTGTTTTAGGTAGGCGTGGACAAGTCTTAACTTCTATAAAGAATATCTCTTTGGATTTGAGACTTTAGTCTTTGCAACTTTACAGATCTTCTTTATGCACCAAGAGCTTGTAACACTTCAAAGGGAAAAGACAATTTTAAATTGCACTAGGGACCACCATTAATATATTTTTTAAACAGAGTAGTGAACGTAATTACTTAAATTATTAAATAACCTAAACAAACTAGATGAAAATCGCGTGTGCCGTCAATGAACGCGTATTTGTTTTTTTGTTGCAGTACTTACACAATTTTTTCAATTAATATTGTATGATGTTTGAGCTTGTTGTGTATAAATCATTCTCTGAAGTGGAACTACCGTTTAGGACGACAAACTTTCGTTTTCGCCCTCGTCTTATGCTACTGAGGTACAGTTTATTTATGGGTGGAGATTATAGAGCTTCAACTAAACCAGGCGGTTAAAGTTCACCCTTTTTTCAGGTATTATAGCCGTTTCATTTATAGCCTGTAGTTCACTCACCCAATTTACAGACATTCCTTATCAAGAGCAGGAATTAATGCATTTTAAACTTGAAATGCATGTTGTTTTCAAAATGATCCAATTTCCCCATGTGCAACAGACACACGGGCATCCAGCTGCCTAGTAATAAAGGGCTGTTGATTGTTAAATCAATAGTTGTCTCTATATCCTCCCCGTGATCAAATTCCATTGTAAATGGTAAAGGAGACAAAGAGTGAACAAACAAAAATACAAACAACCTTTTCTAAATAACCTTGAGGGGGCTCCCTATTCAATTCTGTTGTTGTTTAATATAAGGTAATTATAATTACTACAGACTTACCCAACCATAAAATACACTTTTAGGTACGATTTAAAGACTCTATTCAATAGCATGATGAGCACTTTTTTTTCTTCTTGTGTTTACTAATTTCCTTTAGAATTTTTTTTTTTCTAATGTACGTTTTAAAGTTACTTTTTAATGAAAAAAAAACAAAAAAACTGAGAATTGCTGGTATTTTTTTTTTACAAATAAATGGCCAGTAACACATTGAATGAAGCATGAAAGTAAAGTTTGAAGTAAAAAGTAGTTTCTTGTTAAACATACTCCAATAAACTCTTTATTTGCAACTTTTAACATTTGTATATTTTTTTATTTAATATTTCACTTTTTTCAGTTTTGTAACAGGTATGCATTCTTTTTAGGTTAACAGTTAATAACTTTTTTTCCCTTAAGATAAGTCGATATTTTTGGTCTGTTTTATTGGTATAAAAAAGTCACAAAACTCAAATTTTGTTTTCATATTTAAATTTAAGTCAACATTCTCAAAACATTCTTAGGTTTTGTTTCTTCTTCTGGAAATATCAGAAGCAAAAACACCATGTTCCAACCAGAAAAAAACATATCGACAAACATTAAATCTCTTTCATAAGTTGGGTTTTTATACTAACCAGACATCACTGTGACAAGTGACTAGACATTTTGTCACATGTGTTGATGCCGTCAGGTCACCTCAGGATAATCTGTCACATGAGGTCAAGTCTTTGGGTAACTCCGCCCACAGTGAAATATCATTGCTCTAAAATTCCATTCTCACATAGTTTTATTAAGCATCAAACATTGGATTAGCTGTGATTTGGTCCTTTGGTCCAGGAACATTACATCACGCCTTGTTAGAACATGGTGCCGCATACACACACACACACACACACACACACACACACACACACACACACACACACAGACATGTCTGGTCAGCTATCCTTGTGCGGACTCTCCATAGGCATAATGTTTTTTCTACTGTACAGACCTTATATTCTGTTGCCCTACACCAACCCTACCCCTAAACCTACCCCTCACAGGAAGCTTTCTGCATTTTTAGATTTAAAAAAAACTTAATTCTGTACGATTTATAAGCTTTTGTACCCGTGGGGACCACAATTTAGGTCCCCTCCGTGACACGAGTCCCCATGAGTCTGTGTGTAGTCAGGTTTAAGTCCCCACCAGGATATATAAACCAGTACACACACACACACAGGCTTAGTGCTTACGTAGGCCCTATAGACTCTGGCATTAGCTATTGTGTTGTGTGTGAGATGAAGGGCTGCCTCATTTCTCCTGACAAGCCGTTTGCTTTGGTCTCAGAGCTCGAGCTGAAACTGCTGATGGTCTATTTCTGCAGTCACATCTGCTCTATATACGGCTAACTGCTCGTGAGAGAGTATTGTGTTTTCATTCCAGCAGCACTAAGGTTGAACTTTCATGGTAAAGAGCTTGTGAATAATGGAGTGAGATGTTCAATGAGTGACGAGCACTTGGAGAGAGATAGAGAGAATATGTTATAGAGAGGATGCTCTGTCTGTGAATGTGTTGTTACATTCAGCACAAAGTGATTTATTCAAGTAGATCTTGGAACAACATTCTTTGTTGTTCCTTGAACAAGACTTCTGTCCGGCTCTAAACCTACTCTTAAAAAAAGAAAATGGTGCAAAATTATTCTAAAAACAGGTTCTTCAGTGGATCTTAGTGACACCTTGGAACTATTTTTTGGTTGTTTGAGGTTCTTCGGTTGACTTTATGGCTCTTTGGAAAATATGTTAACAAGTTTGGCTCCACCATTTTTATTCTCATTTTATTATTTTTATTACTCATGTTTTTTTACCCACCATTTTGAGTACTGTTTTATGTTTAAACCTGAAAAACATGAAACTATGGATGTTGATTGACTATATATTGAACTTTTAACATTTGTAAAGTTTTTAATTTTATATATATACGTAGTCTATATATGGTTATTTGTATAATTTGAATGCTTCATTGTCCTCGTTGGAGCGCTTGGCTAAGTGAGTTTTAATGACCCTAAAGTAATAATGAATTTAATCATTTTTTCCAAACATTATTTAGCGCAGTTAAATTTATGTTTTAATATTTAAATACGTTTTTATTTTTAGTGATATTTTAAGTAATTTTAAAGATAAAAGTTTTTTTAAAATTTTTCAGTTTGTATGGGGTTTAGTTATGTTTCTATTATTTTTATAACTTTTATTAACTTTTAAATGAGGTTACTTGATTATTATTTTATTATATTATTATTAGTAGTGGTATTTTAATTTTTATTCTGGTATAATCACATCCAGGATTTGCAGTATCCAGAACCAGTATTTGCTACTTGCACGATCAGGTAGATTGGTTAAATTAGTTCTGTTGCAAATTAACATTTTGTTATTGACTCTACCAACAAGAAAGCCATTAATTAAAGAAGTATTTAGCTTCATAAGTGAAATGAAAGACAAGGACAATATTAATGTATTAATCTCTCTCTTTTTCTCACTATAATATTTTAACATTTAATTGATTAGTGCGTATACACACACACATACTAATCAATAATATTTTATTAATAATTATAGCAATTTAATATCTTATCATGATAACTTTTTAATTTGTTAATATATTATTCTATTTTCATTTATGATTTTACTTTTGGCTCCCTGGGAAAACCTCTGCTTTAATACCTGATGCTTTTGTTCATATACCAACAATTAAAAAGTGGTTAGCGGTGGATGGTTAGATTGCTTCCTGTATGAGAGGCCCCTTACAAGCTGTGGGTCTTAAAAAGTTTATTTTGTTGCATCAGGCCATGAAACCTTTTTTTGTCTCTAATTGGAACATTTATTTTTATAGAGTGTGCTGTTAAAATCAGACAGTGGTGATCGGTTGATAGAAATAACGATGCGAGTCCAGTGAATGATGTTTCCAGGAACATGTCGTACTTGTGTAAATCACGTTAAGCATTTGATTCGGTTGGCTAGTTGTTAGTGGTGTTCCCGCTGTCCTGGGTAGATGATGGGGTGTGCGGTTCAGCCCGTGGGGATTTATTGTCTGACCCAGTGGTCTTACACGAGCTCAGAGAGATCAGAAGTTGCCGGTGAGCAGATCTATGGCGGTTTACAGGCTGATGTCTCTTCACGGTTCAGTCAGAACTACCAACCACAGTGAACCCAGAAACATGCTTTCACAGGCCAAAAATGGCAAGAAATTAGAGCTCATTTAAGGGTCTTATTGTGATAAACTGATCTGTTCTTGCTCTTTTGAATACAAAACACTTTTATTCTGGGTTCAAGTTAAGCTCTGCTCAGTCGACAGAATTTGTGATGTAATGTTGATAAGCATTAAAAAATAATTTTGAGTCATTGCTTGTTTTCATTAAAAAGAAGCAACGATTAAGGGTTACGGAAAACGCGGACAGAATCCCGTCATAAAGATGTCATTTACAGTGTAAAGCGGAATGTCAAAGAATTTGCCAAATTCTGAAAAAATAAACTGATAGTATGTCAGTTCACTTAATTCAGAATGCAATATGGACTAGTGTCTGTGAATATTAAGCAGCAAAAAGACTTTTAAATATGAATCCTGCATGTTTTGCATGTCTCTGTGTGAATGAATGGCTTCATTACATACACATAGGCCTACTGAAGGTGTTTTCAGCTTCTGCCGTCTCACTACACGAGGACGTGAACACATGAACATCGTCTGCAGAGCTGCTCTGAGAGTCACTCTATGAGCATTTGACCGTTTGTACTTGAGAAAAGCTTCCGTCATATCATGTACACACAAACAAACAAAACTATTGATGGAAACTCGTCAAAATAAAAGTCTGGTTAAAGGTGCAGTAAGCGATTTCTGAGAAACGCTGTTGAAAGTGGATCGGACCGAGCACCAAAACACACTCGTAGCCAATCACCAGTAAGGGGTGTGTCCAGTAGTGATGGGGGAGGTGCCTGTGTTGAATAGCATGTTCAGAAATTTGGGGGCGGAGGCAATATAGGGGTGTGATTCTTTTTGGTAGGGGCGTGTTTGTTTTGGTGATTTCAAATATCAACAGCATTTCTCAGAAATCGCTTACTGCTCCTTTAATCTTGAAGAAATTGTAACACAAAAATATGACTTCTGTACAGTAGATATGTACAAATAGATATGTATGTTTTAATGTTATCAAATTATTATTAAAAATTAACTTTTTATGGAATAATCAGAGTTTTTCTTCCATGTTTTAACAGTACACTTGTTAGCAGCATTTTGTTTGCAAAAAAATAAATAAAAATTAATTAATTAATTTGAAAGGGTTTAATTTTCATTGGCTTACAAGAAAAATTAAATGAATGTTTTATGCCTTAAAAATTTAAATACACAACACAGAATAAAAAAAAATAAAAAAATTCATAAATGGCTGTTAAATTGTTTAAGTTTCGTGATTTCAAGACATGCTTTTTGATTAATAAACTTTAATTTAACCATTAAAATGGAGTCCAGAAAAAAAAATTATAAAAAAAAAAAAACCCCCTGAAAAAATGGAATTGAAAAACAAAAAAAAAAAAAAAAAAAAAGAATTTCATAGGGCCTACATTTGTTTTGGTAAATTGTCCCCTTTGCACTTACAAGGAATGCCTAATTAAACCCCATACTTCAGCTTAACACAATGCAAACAGATTTTGCAAAATACAATATACGGTACAACCTAAAATGCAGATGAAATGTGTGACTAGTGAGCAGAATGTGACGGGCCACATTTACATATCAAAACCTATTCAGTATTCAGAACTTCCCTTGACCTGATAAACGACAGTGTGACCTACAGCAGTACGCTGAGGTTAGCCAATCATAGCAGAGGTCGTTTTTATATAGCAGTCTTAAAGGTACAGAAGCACACCTAGCCTGTGATTCGAAGGGAAATAGCTGGCAAATGACCAGGAAGCATCTGCTTTGAGGTGTTGGATGTTGCCATTTAGCGCCGTAGCTTAATGTTCAGTGACTTTAGGAGGCGTTTAATCCTCTCTGAAATATTCACTGACAGGTTACAGAAAATGTCAAACTATAATGTGATCCTCAGCTGTGGAGTTTAATGACAGGGTTGAAATCCCTGATGCTGCAGCTTTCTCTCCTCTATGACCTTATCATTCAAGTGTCTCTGGCTTTCATCTGCGGCCAAAGGCCAGTAACTAAATGCTTTTAACCGACACAACTCAGTAAGGGTGGTGTGTGTGTGTGTGAGAGAGGAAAGCCACAGGCAGTCTTTTCTTCTCCTACATCAGTGTTTCCTGCACCGCTTCGTGCTGCTGCAGAACAAATCATATTTTACTTGAGCTGTGAATAGGAGTTTGCCGTCTGAATTGCATGTAAGGAGATAAAAGACCATAATGGCAAGAAAGCATGTCTTTCTATTCAGTCGTTCTTGCGGGCTGTAAGCAAAAACAAGCATGCAGTGTAGTGTAGTGCGATTCACAAACAAATGACTCTTACGAACCAGTTCTTTTTAGTGAATCAAAAACATACACTGTAAAAAATGACCATGAACTTTAACGGGTGTAAAAAACTGTAAAATGCTACAGTAAAAACCTGTTAAATGGTAAAAAACTGTAAATTCCTCTACTAAATACGATGAAAAACTGTATTGGACATTACATGTATTGGACATTAATTTTACGGTAGTATACCGTTTTTGGAAGTGAAATAAAAAAGTATAATTTACAGTGAATAACCGTAAATTGACATTCCCAGAATTTCCTGCGTTACATTTCAAATTTAATGTTTTTTTGTTGAAATAACTGTTTCTTCTTAGTTTTTTCTTATCAGTTTTGTATATTAGGGTTGTGTGTTACACCAAATTGTTAAATTAATGTTTATTGCATTAATTCAGTTTCATGAGTGTTACCATGATGGTGTTTAGTGTTGTGTGAATGACACTGTGCACCTTCAATATGTTATTATTTAAAAGCTGCTTGTGATAGGCTTTGGTTCATCATGTGACTTTCTCATCACCACCTGTTTTTGGTGGTTATCAGTGTATTACAAAAGTACAAAACAGATTTCAGTACTTCAATAGGTTTGTATATTATCATTATATCAGTTAAGGAAACTACGGTATTTAACTGTAAATTTAAGTTAAAACCGTAAAACCTAAAATGTTGCTACCGTATTTTTTACTGTAAAATTCCGGCTGCCGGTTTTTTACCATGTACAGTGTACAGTGTAACCACTGTAGTCTGGTTCACAAACTAATTATTTAAATGAATTGTTAAAAAAAAGACTCAAGTCTCAAGTCAAGGATCCTTTAATGAATTTATTTACTGAATCAATCAGAACGGTTACTGAATCAACATCTGATTTCCTTACTGATTCATGAGTGTGCTATGAGTTGACTGTTTTAGTTAATCAAATACATGACGTGTAACCACTGTTGTCTGATTTGCAAACAAATTCTTTAAATACGTTGTTTGAATCAGTCTGATGAATCCTTCGCTGAATGAATTTACTGTATACATCAAAATGGTTACTGAATCAACATCTGACTCCCTTACTGATTCACAAACAAAAAAAGGAACTGGTTGTTTTTAGTGAATCAAAAACACACTACTGTAGTCCGACTCGCAAACATATTTTATAAATTAATTGAGCAGAAAGACTTAATTTACTTATTTAAATTTGATTTTGTAAATTCATTCATTGAATGATTCCTCAATGCGGTTACTGATTCACAAACAAATTACTCTTATTTATTTTAGTGAATTAAAAACATGCAGCGTGACCAGTGCATTTTGATTTACAAACAAATGATTCTTTGGAGTCAGATTTTTTTTAAGGCTTAAATTACCAATTTGAATCAGTCTGATGAACCCTTCATTAACAAGTTATTACTTTCAGTAATGTCTTGCTTGAAGTTTTTTTTTTTTGTATTGAATTAAAAATATATAATACATTATTTAAATTAAAAACAAAAAAATGGTAGATATTTGCTACGTATGATTATTGATTTCATAATGTATTATAATAAATCTAATGACTAAATGTTTAAGATATTTTTTAAATGTTGAAAAGTTTAGTTTTTCAAAAATAGTTTTTCTTAATTTAGTATTTTATTGTCTTTTAAAATGTGATTTTCTTCAACTAAATGTATATTGTTTTTGAGTCAGAGTAAAATACACTGAGAATGAATGAATGAATATCATATGAAGAAATATTGATTGAATTTAAAGTTGATTTGCATCAGATTACAAAAACTGTGCTTTAAAAATACCACAGCTAGTGGCCAAGATTATACTGTGCATTACTCATACAAATATTTTCTCTCTCTCGGTTCTTTCATCTTTCCATCTGTGATAATAGGTGGATAGCTGACAGTTTAATTGAGAAAAATATGTCAGATATATCAGGCTGCTGTTTTCTGACCTAGAGAATGATCTGGACCCTCTCTGGTACCAGCAGGTCCGATTGTCCTTTAGGGTCCCTTTTACATGGCAGCCAAATCATTCCTGACAGTTATTGGTCTCCAGTCCACAAATGAATGGCACAATATGGCAGTGCACAGGAGCTGAGAGTGCCATTCTGTTTATTGAGAGATGATATCTGAGCTTCCAGACAGGATTACACTACAGTCTCTTCAGCCGAGGTCTCCAGTGATGGAGGACGATCAGTGTTGGAAATGTGTAGCTATACAAGAAGAACTAAAGCTGTACTGTATATGAGAGTCTGCATGTGTATGTCAAACAATACTCTGACAGTGAGTCATGTGAAAAAGCTCATTTGACACGAGACAGGCATTCTTGTAGCGGTGGGACAGAATTTGATATTTTACCTGCATTTGTACAGCTTGTGTCTGTGCCTCCTGCCAGCAGTGCCTCAGCTGGAAAAGAGACTCGACAGAGGCCATCTCTTTCTCAAAGATTTCTCTCATTTTCTTTCTATAAAAAAATCTTCCTCTTGGAATTCTGTACTTCTCTTTTCGCTCTCACCAGCAGAGAGACTCGGGCGCTGGTTTGTGCTGAGGTTAGAGGCTACGTGTGTGTGATTCAGTGCTTATCTGTGACGCTCAAAGCCAAACGTTTGCATTTGAGGGATGTATTGAAAACAGGATTTCCCCTGCTCTTGCGAATTGAGAGTTTGATGTAGGGTAAAAAAGGGCAAGATTGTCATTGGGGTGAGATGCCCCTCTCTAAATCACATATTCATTTTTCATTTTGACATTTTATGTGATCATCAGTATTTGTGAGAACAGTTTTGAGGTTAATTGATTTTTATTTTATTTATTTAGTCATTTGGATAATAGTGATCTATGAACTTTACAGTATGTCGGATATTAAGTATTTATGTTGTTAATGGAATTTGTGGACACCATAATATATAAATGTATATGTGTATATATTTTTATATATATATCTATTATAATATATTATATATATATACAAACCCGTTTCCAAAAAAGTTGGGACACTGTACAATTTGTGAGTAAAAAAGGAATGGAATAATGTACAAATCTCATAAACTTATATTTTATTCACAATAGAATATAGATAACCTATTCCTGTTGACTGCCCGTGAGCCCTTTTGCCATGTCCTGCCCCCCTCTGTTTCCTTTTGGCTTTATGGCGCTCCCCCTTCCCCCCCCGTTGGGCCGGTAGCTACGCGCCGCCCCGTTCAATTTTTTTGCCCTCACCGAAGGCTGGCGAGGATCCAGCAGACCCTCTGTCATTCGATCCCTTGTGGACGCCCATGCTTGAGTGTGTGATCGACAAGTCTCGAGACTCTGCTTTCTACCAGCCAGAGGACGCGTGCGCCCCGGTCCCTTCGGCTGTGCCAACGAGCGGATGGGCAGCGGCCATGCCACTCCATCCCCCATGAGGTGGCGCAACTGTACGTAGGGGCTAGCCCTATCCGGACAGAGAAGTTTACGACGCCCCATTATTTTTGTTTTCCCTCCAGATAGATCCGTTTGTATTCCCGTGCATCTCTATCCACCAGATCAGCGAACTCTGGCACATCTCTGGTGAGAAGGTCAAGGCGGCAGGTAAAAACCTACTGCGCCTGCCCCCGTAGGAGTGTATTTGCCCTATAGTGGCAACTGCATCATACGAAGGAGAAGCTACGGGTAAGAGGCATAAAGTCTCAGCCATGGGACCTCAGAGGTGGAACAGTTGACCACAAAACGCACCACCCGTTTGTTGTAAATCCTGATATGTCGGGTGACACATGTCCACCGTTCCCCGTGCATTTCGCCGTTGCCGGCTCAAAACTCTAATAGCCGTCAAAAAAGACGCCATCTACTAAAGCATCGATCCTGCAGGGAAGCGACTACGGGCGTGTTGTGCTGCGTGTGCGAGACAGGCGTCATTAACATGGCCGTGGACCAAAGTGAGAACGAAAGTGTTTGAGTGTGTGGGATCAGCCGAATCAGTATTTGACGTTCTTTTTGGAAAATTGGGACGCCTGTACCGACACTAAGTGCACGTGGAGCAGAAAGGACAACCCAAGTTGGTATCAGTGTGGGCGGTTCACACGAAGCCTGCACGTGTCTGAAGGTTGCATGAGTGAGTGTGGCATGGGCAGCTTACACTTCTGGAAAGGCACCATCAATGCTGAATGGTATCTCCAAGTTCTAGAACAACATATGCTCCCATCCAGAAGTCATCTCTTTCAGGGAAGACCTTGCATCTTCCAACATGACAATGCCAGACCACAAACTGCATCAATTACAACATCATGGCTACGTAGAAGGGTCCGGGTACTGAAATGGCCTGCCTGCAGTCCAGATCTTTCACCCATAGAAAATATTTGGCACATCATAAAGAGGAAGATGTGATAAAGAAGACCTAAGACAGTTGAGCAAATAGAAGCCTGTATTAGACAAGAATGGGACAACATTCCTATTCTAAACTTGAGCAACTTGTCTCCTCAATCCCCAGACGTTTGCAGACTGTTATAAAAAAAAAAGAGGGGATGCCACACAGTGGTAAAAATGGCCTTGTCCCAACTTTTTTGAGAAGTGTTGATGCCATAAAATTTAAAATCAACTTATTTTTCCCTTAAAATGATACATTTTCTCAGTTTAAACATGATATGTCATCTATGTTGTATTCTGAAAAAAATATAGAAATTTGAAACTTCCACATCATTGCATTCTGTTTGTATTCACAATTTGTACAGTGTCCCAAATTTTTTGGAATCAGGTTTGTATATCTAACTATATTAAGATAGAATATATATATATTTTTTTTTCAGTTTTTTTTTTACTTTTTACATTGAAAAGAGTAGTTCGACCAGAGGAACTTGTGGCAAGGTTTCGTTATTCAAGACAGTGAATTAAATTAATTATGTATTGTATTTATTATATTGATTGTATTATTTGCAATTCTTTATTAAAATCATAGATATATATCTTATAAATTTCACCAAAACAGCTTATCCTTTGTGGAAAACTGGCACAGCTTCTTAAATCTTGCTTCTTAATCAGTTATCAGAATTATATTATGACCTCGACTATGATAATTAAGCAATATAATTACTTTAATATAGATAGAACTGTGTGTGATTAGAACTAAGAAAATTGGGTAACCTATGAATGATTTTCATTTAACGAAACTTAGAACTGGTGGTGGTGGGTTGCTTAAGATATTGTTGGCCATTCAGGGTTTTGTTAAAAAAAATTATAATAGTAATAGATAATAGTAATTATTATTAAAGATAATACTACTAGTAGTTCTACTACTATACTAACAATATACAATGCACTAGGATTGATGAACTGCTGGGTTTATGAATATTAATCACGTTGTCAGCGTTCGCTCGAACTGATTTGCTGAAATCAAAACAGGGACGGTAATAAATGAGCACCAGCCAACGAGAGCGGATCGCGCATTAGCTCCGCCCACTGCCAAGAAACCGGCATATCTTCTGCTTGTTTTTAAAAGCTGAATAATTCCAAATGAACACCGTTATTTTGACAGGAAAATACAGCTCTCTTTGACGTGTGAGACGAAACAGCGCTATCGCAAAGGACGGTGATTCGTGCAGCCATCACACTAGAGTTTACGATGCGTCAAAATTACAGGTGCGACGCGTGCGCCTCCATTGAGATGAACTAAAAAAGGACAGATTGCTTGATGGATAGAGTGAACTCTGAGAGCGCTCAGTGGTCAGCGAAGGAAAATGATATGTGCTAAATTAGTGTAATAGCCTTGAACACACACACGGGCGAGGTAAAATCTACGAATGTATTAGCCAATGAGATAGATAGATATCCTTGGTCACCCGGTAAAAAATTTTTCGCAATATGCGAGTGATTTCGCAAGGTAGCGGGTTGAAAGTATTGTTGTGTGTTGAGTAAAAGGGGCCATACTTAAATACATTATTTAAATGTGTATACACACACACAGTCACACACACAATTTGTGGTTAATTATTATTTAAGAAATATTCAAACAGGGGCTATATGAATTAGTACTTTACGTAGTATTTATTGTTTATAATAGATAATAGTAATAATAATTTAAATATAATATGCATAATATAAAATAAAATACGCATTTATATTTATTAAAATAACAAAATACTAATAAAAATTAAATATTTGAAATGGAAATTATGAATTATGGTTGTAATAATAATAATAATACAATTGAATAAAGTGATACAATGTGAATCGGTAATTACAATATTTGAAATGTAATCCCTAATTGTTGATAGAATTAACTATAATTAAGTAAAGTGAATTAAATAATGCTCATCATTTTACTTTTCAGTGCACTACACTTGCACAATAAAACATTGTACGTTTTTGTGTTTCGCTTTCTATTTGTGGTACATTTCTTTTGATCATGGCAACGGTATTCAAGCAAATGACTGAAACGGAGCCTGTGTAACCCAAGCAGATAGCCATTAGCACTAGTGAGCTGAGCATCAATCACAATGTTGAAGTGGAAACACGACCTAAGTCACGTACCCTGGATAAAATACAATGATAAAAATCTTTCTTTTTGCTTTAAATCATATCATCAAATTACAATATAGACTGTACACAAAGACGAAGTGGGGTGTAAAACACAATCACTATGGCAGCATGGGGCAAAAATACATCTCTTGATCAAAAATACAATGAACATTATTCAAAATAAGCAATAATTATTCTCCAATTTATGTAACGGCGGATGCACCGTGTGCGGGATAAAAAGTGACACAGTAGAGCACAAATACACAATCAAACAACGCACGCAAACGATGCTCTCTCATAATACAGAATGTATGATTCTTGAGTATGATAGTGGTTGTCATCCTTTATCCTGTTGGCCCAGAGCTAACCCTCAGAACAACGCCCTCTTGTGGAGAACCCCATCACTGCGTTGCGATTCTGTGCTCGGGCCTTCGAACTGAGCGCTATCCAACAGAGACACACACACACACACACACCTGAACGACACAGACCTACCTCACGTACCCCTGGATTAAAATACAATACACAACAATGTTGCAGTGACTCTGTACAGTGCCAGTAAAGTACGCTAGATTGTAGAAGTCTGCTGTATTGTCCATAAGTTAGCACTCAGAAGAAATGACCTGCAAGATTTGCGCTGTTACCTGTTATGGTTTTGGTTGCAAGAAATTTTGACTAAAATTACAGTTGGACTCATGTAGGGGAAAATATGTAAGTCTTTGGGTATTTTTGAGAGAAACAAAATAGCCCACAGAAGTAAACAAGTCCCAAGTGCTTTAACTATTACAAATACTCCTTATAACACCCCAGTGCCCTTAAAATCCCTGAAACGCCTCTGGATAAAGTGCATCTCATGTTATGGCAGAAATGCTTTGAGAACTTAAACCTTATACAGCAGTGAGACATCTGGGGAATAAACTGACAGTTTAGTTGCTGTTCTTCAGGACTTTATCTCTAGTGTCAATTAGAGTATGCAGCTCTTATCAGGGGGAAACACACGGCAGAATTGGGGGAAATGAAGCATGAAAAGGAGAAATTGAAAATCATAAAGTTAACGGCGATACCAGATAATGAGATAAGACACAAAATTACATTTGGGCTCCTCCAGAAGTGCTAGGGTTGGTTTCCGCTGTTAGTCATTATTTTGCAGTGGGTAATTTGATTTGGAGCGGCTGCCCTGTCGGGAGGTCACTGATGTGCTGGATACTCCTGGGTTTTCTCTGATTAAGTTCCACTCAGGATATGTTAGGCTCATCAAGGTGACATGGGTTTTTAGCCATTCGTGTCCTGATCTGCGTCCTGGTCCTTATTCTCTCCAACAAGTAATAAAACAAATACACAGTTCCATACAATCATCTTTTACAATATCAATAAATCACTTGAATAACTGAATAATAAATTGAGATTCATGCAAATGTTAAAAATGAAATGTATTGAATTTAAGATATTATCCAGTGAATTCAATTGATTGTTTATTAACAGTTTATATTTTTAAATGTTTTGTTAATGTTGTTCTTTGCATGTTTTTAAATATAAACAACTGATTTAATTGAATTACAATTTTTTTTTATGATAGTCACCAAGTTGAATTGATAAATGTTCAATAGGATATAAATAATTGGTATCTTATGGTGGATATTTTTTCCATATCTTTATGTTTGTATGCAATGTATAAATGTATTTGCAATAGTGTATAAGTGTACTTTACTATTGTGTAATATATTTTTTACAAAAAATGTATTACAAATAACAGACTGCATATATTAAAGTATCTGTTGGATCTTCACTGAAGTAGCATTAAATAATGGTTTTAACAACTCTAAATATAATTAATATATTTGGATTGTTGTTATTAATTTATCATTCGTTACAATTAATGTGTATCATAACCAGTGAATGTAAACATAAAATGATCTGTTTTCATTTTATAAAATCAAAATTAATTCATTATATGTATTCATTGTTACATTTACATATATTTATTATTAAATTGATAGTTTTTCACAGTTCCATTTTTTCTTTAAATGTGTTGATTGCCGAATTTCTTTATTGATTTATTAAATGGTTTTTCACTGCTGCAAATGGCCCCAATTACTCTTAAACCTGGGAAATATGCAGTTATGTGTTAAAATAATCGATGATAATGCTCTATGATCTTTTTCTTTTGGTATTTACCAACTACTGATCTTCAAGCACAGTCAGACAAGCATGAACTAAAGCTGTTAAGATGTCTGTCGGGACAATGATAGAGAATGAAAGGTGGAATAAAGGTATTCTCACCTGAAAGATACAAGTCAAAGCTTTGCCACTGGCTCTTGTCATCTGCTGTTTTCCACTATATGTGTTTAAAACACAGCCATGAAATCTTTACCACAGCATGGTAAGGCTTTTATATGTGTATATGTGCATGGCAGGGTTAGCAGGGAATCATGGGAGGGGGTAAAGCACTCGTTTCCGTCCCCCGGAGGTGCAGCTGTAGAGCAGATAACTGCAGTCAGACGAGCTCATGCCTCATGAGACCGAATCAAACGGCTTCAAAGAGCTCAGACGCCAGTAACACGAGATGTCCATCAAAGACACAGCCCGGCCGAGTCTCGGGTATGTTCAACGCTGTGCCCGTCCCACAGTCTCTCTCTCTCACAGCTCTGACAGGAGGATTAACCAGGAAGAAATGTACTCATCTATGATATGTTCATGGAAAGACATTTTAGATGAAATCAAGATCTAAACATGCCAAAAAAACGAAAAGATCTGACAGGATCTGTGTCTGTAAGATGATTCGGTCTCAAGTAAAACTCTGTCGGAGTTGACCCAAAAGTCATTTTGTCATAATTTAATGCCATTTCTAACCTGTATGACTTTCTTTTATTGATCGATTTTGTATTCACATAGAAAAGAGTGATGAGCACTCAAGATTTCTTCAAAGAAGACAAGAAGATCTACAGGTTGGAGATTTTTTTTTGTGGTGTTGTGAAAGCTGTCCATTCTCACATCACCGGCGTCATCTATTGGGACAGTTTCGCTCGACTGCTGTTTTTAAAAACGTATATTGTATTAAGTCACCCTAAACTAATTCAGTTAAAGTGTAAGCATGTCTGAGAAGTATATTTGTTAGTTCTCGCTCTCTTGTTTCCTGTTGCTGCACGCATCAGATTATGAATGAATTATTAAAATTAAAATCATTTGTTATTGCTGTGTACATGGAAGAAGTATTACGATTGCTATAATACTGTCTGAATTGTCGCGGTGAATGATGGAGGAGTAAATTAACATATGTTAACATGCGTCCGCTTTGTGTCTTTCACCAATTTGACATGTAATTGGTTGGGATAATTATTTAATGGCTCTAAATAATATACATTAGAGTGTGAGTTGATAGGACAGTTGTTTGACCCCATGTCTGACTGCAATTTAGATTCCGTAACTTAATTAGGACTACGTAATGACATTATCTATGTACTAATAATGCCGTGTTTAAGAAGCATTAATAGTCGTTCAGCAAGGATGCATTAAATTGATTAAAAAAAGATAAAGGTGACATTCGCATATAGAATAGGTCTATCTTGAACTTTGTTCATCAAAAATTTTAGAATAAAAATCCCCAAAAAATATGAAGCAGCACAACTGTTTTCAGCATTGATAATAAATGTTTCTTGAGCAGCAAATCAGCATATTAGAATGATTTCTGATGAGGCGTCCTGTGAGACACATGAAACTGGAGTAATGATGCTGAAAATTTAGCTTTGCATCATAGGAATAAATTACATTTTAAAATTATATTCATATAGAAAATAGTTATTTAAAATTGTGATAGCATTTCCCATACGCGCACCTGTGTTTTTTAGTTTTGATCGAATAAATGCACTCTGGTAAGCATAAAAGATTTGTTTCAAGACCATTAAAAAAAACTTTAACAACAAAAATCTTTTGAATAGGATGATGTGTGTGTTATTTTATTATGTTAGGATCATCTGAGTTTAGTGCAGTCAGATAAACTTTAATCATGTTCGCAACATGTTATGTTCATTAGCTGGGAACATAAAAGTACTGTATATTCCAGCTAACATAGTAACCGACATGATGATCAACATCCAGCCAGACCATTTACAAACCTGGAGCTTATTTAGAGATATTAAAAAATGACATTCAGCTCGTTCTGCAGAGATAATGAGCTCTCGTCTCTAATTGACTTCCACTATTCGACACTGCAATAAGAAAAATGTCATGGAAATGATTGATTGAACAATCAAGCCTGAACCCTCCGGCACTCGATTTTGTCACAGTGTGAACCGTGAGCGTATTCAGCCCATGACATAATCGACAGTGTGATATCAGGCGTGTTTATTTTCATGTAATATTTAATATCCCTGATTGATAGCTTTGATCTGGTTCTTATTAAACACAATGAAGAGTTTCTGTTGAAAATGAAAGAACCAGAATGAATGAAGGGTTTGAATTTGAATGATCGTGGTCGCATTATTCCTTTTGAATTCACGCTCAGTGGTAAATCTGATCTGCCTGACTCAGTCTCGTTTATTGTTACATTGTCTGATGCGGTTTTGTAATTGCTGCTGAATCCGCGACTGCATACACCTCATTAGTATCTGAGAAAACACTTTAAATAATAACTGGACATGATTTATTGCACTTGCTGTGTGAAACAGATGCAAGTTTTATTGAATTTCCTGCAGCACGCTGTTAAAGAAATTTAAATTAGCTGACAATTTACTCACCCTCAGGCCGATGGGCCAAGATGCATATTAGTTTTTGTTTCTTCATTAGGTTTGGAGAAATTTAGCATTGCATCACTCACCAGTGATTCCTCTGCAGTGAATGGGTGCCGTCAGAATGAGAGTCCAAACAGCTGATAAACATCACAATAATCCACAGGACTGCTGCGTGTTTGTAAGAAACAAATCATAATGCTGACGCTCTTAACTTTAAACCAATGCTTCCAGCTAAAATACGAGTCCTCTATCCATAGTATTGCTTTCTCCAAATGAAAAAGTCCTCTCCTGAATTAGGGGAGAAACTTCCAGAGAACATTCAAACAAATATTTGGGTGGATCTGGATGTTAGAGGCCACAAGCATGAACTTTTCTCACACATAAGGAAGTGTTATTGCATTTTGACCATAAGCGATTGTTTGAATTTAAAATCCTGTAATGATGGATTTGTTTCTTACTAACATGCAGATTTTCACTTCACAAGATGTTAACTGCCTGACTGGAGTGTGTTAGAATTACTTGTTATATTGTGATGTTTTTACAGCTGTTTGAACTCCTCATTCTGACTGCACCCATTTCACTGGTCAGTGTGAGGGATCCACTGATGAGCAAGTGATGTAATGCTACATTTCTCCAACTCTGATGAAGAAACATACTCATCTACATCTTGGATTGCCTGAGGGGGAGTACATTCACAGACAATTTTACTATTATGTTAAAATATTTCTTTAAAGGACTGTGAACTGTTAGCCTCTTCAGACAGATCTTAGATCAGAAGTTCCTCAGAATCAACTATTTGTATCAGTTTGCATATAGTTGTATCAGGATCATCTGATGGTATCAGGGTCGTGTGCTCGTATTTTGATCGTTTAGCTGGATTGGGTGGTCTTTCTTCCTGGCACTCTTAAACAGCAGTGAGGCCGTCCAGCTGTTCTCCGGGCAGTAGAGAAACGAGCCCCCTGACGTCTGATTAAGTATTTCATAAATGTTGCATGGAGAGCTGATGGGTGTAATTGGCCACACCATCCATCCTGCCTGTCAGCACTAACTACCTCCTGGAGCCGCCCGCACAGCTCACTTCAATAGCTCTGACACTTTTAGCATCTTGTTGTTTGTTGTCCAGTCCATTTCATTTAAGAAAAATCTAAATAATGGTATTTGTGCCTTCCTGTGCCATCGCTTCCATGCTTCCAACTGGGCTCTGATATCTATATATATATGTATATATATATATATTTTTTTTTTTTTTTTTTTGTTTTTTTTCAGTTAAGGTGTTTGACTGGGGTTTTTTTCGGTATTGTGTCACTGTAATAACGTATAATATTATATATTATATATATATTATAGTTATATATGTATATTAGTATTATTACTGGTGGTAAAACAAACTATTAATGGTTAACAATAATTCCCTTAGCTTTATCTGGTGAAACAGTTGTATTGAGGTCGCCGTGATTTGCCAGTTCTCATCAGGGGTGACACTGTCAAATTTCACCCATGTCATGATAAATTAACGGCTAGTTAAAGATGTAAGAAACTGAAGTCTATAGTATTATTAAAAATAAACCGCCTCTAACAATTACATTCTCATTGCTCCCTTATGTTTTCTATATGCGTACTGAAGCCAGGATGTGGTTTTCCAAAAAACTTTTTACTTCAATTTCAATTTAATAAGGAGCAATTGAAGTCACATAAATCACTATTTACACAACTCACTTATGTTACACTGCTCCCTTACATTACACTGCTTACTTACATCACATTGCTCACTTATATTACATTACACCTGTAGTTGTCCATGTGATGTCCATCACATACATCTGAATATATAGAAGTACATATGAATGTATAAATATAATTCTGAATATATAAATGTAAATCTGAATATAAAAAAGTACATCTGAATATATAGAAGTACATGTGAATATATAAATGTAAATCTGAATATATAGATACAAATCTGAATATATAGAGACAGATCTGAATATATACATTTACATGCTCCCGTATTCTCCATCATTGAACTCGAAATCCTCTGCCTCTCAAGCTGCCTTGAATGTATGTTTCCCCAGAATAAGGTAGAGATGACAGGATGTTGATTATGATCAAGCTCCATATCAGAAAGAGGTGTAAATCCCCCATACTCTTCCAGCTATAGTTCCCTTTTGCGATTAAATAAAGTCCTGACACTAGTACATAGCTTCTGAGACATAGTGGTCCAACTAAAACCAATATCACGTAAATTTTCCAGGTGATTCCTTGAAATATTGTACCTAATTAAGGGAAAAAATGCTACATGAAAACATGCATTTATTTATATTGGAATACCAAAAATAGAAACAGTGATTGTTTAACACCGGACAAGAGTGCGCAAAATATGTAACCATCTTGAATTGTGAGGACCTTTTTGCGCTACGGCCAGCCTTTTTGTAAAATACAGTAAAAAAATACTCCATAAAAGTAATAAATAAGAACATCTGTCTTTTGACATGCCTAATAATAAAGATATATTTATATTCAGATGTACTTCTGTATATTCAGATTTGTATCCGTTTATTCAGATTTACACTTATATATTCAGATGTACTTCTGTATATTCAGATTTGTATCCATTTATTCAGATTTACATTAGGGATGCGATATTTAATGCGCATGTTGTCAGTAAAGCTGGTTCTGTAATCAGCGGTAAATCTCCATCATGTGCATGCTTTCACATGGAGCAGCATTTACTACAGCCGTTGTTCACTGACAAGCTGTGCAAAACTAGTCAAAAAAGCAATAATTCTGATGAAATGTAAAAAAAAAAAAAAGTCATCATTAATAATTATAATTTTTGTAATTAATAACCTTTATCGAGCATCGCTTTTCTGTTTTTATATCATTAATGAACTAAATTAACATTGACAGCTCTTTTTTGAGATGATCACTTGGAGATTGATCTATCAGAAGAGGGAGAGACTGTAAGACTGGAAAGACTTGACTGCACTAATAAAACACACACAACCACACACACACACACGCACACACACACAGTTCCTGGTTTCTCAGAGAGATCTCAAGCATTTGGGCCATGAGAATATCTGGCAATATCTTCTGACAAGCATTTCTGAAAGGCAAATAGTTCAGTCTGATCTTCACGTGGCCACACACCTGTCTGCACTCTTATACACGATCAGTTTCTCTAAATAAGCAATTCATGCCATGCAGAAGATCTCAAAAACCCTCATCTCTCTTAGAGCTAAAAGTTTTATGTATGCAACAACACACGATCAGTGCATCTCAGTAGAAACGAACAGCAGATCCAGGGTCAGAACTCGGAGAATATCAGAACTACAGAGAAACTGGCTGTCCTATTTATTACTGTCCATGGATCATTGAAGCCTTTGAAGAACCTGATTCTCATCAGATGCTCCTGGAAATGTGCTGCAGAGTCAATACCGTGAGCTTCAGCTGGAACCAAACTAGAACATTAGAGCTGTTCAGTTTGTAGTCATCCTAAAACCAGGAAGAAAAATCTTTATTTTGAGCAACGCTTTCCAGTGGGAGATTCTTTTGAGTCTTTGGAGTAACAGAAAATATGGTCTGTGGTTAACATTGCTCGAAGAGACTGTCACATTTTGTTTTACAACATAAATTACACTTTTCGACTTAACTAAAATCCCATATCTCAAAAATGCTCATTCTGTAGGGTTTTTTTTTAAACTGCAAACTGAACCGCTGACATCACGGCACATGGCATGCTGGGAACTTTTTCAGTCCTGGAGAGCTGAGCCAATATTTTCTGCTTTTATTAAGGGAAAAACAATGGAATCGGCTTAGGCTTTTTCGCTTTTAATCAACTGAATATGACTCCGACCACAGAGAAATAACAGATTCTTCATCTAAAAGAAGCGTAATACGCTTTTGAGGAACATTGGAGCTGATGAATCCAGGGGTTGCAGTGGATATCAAGGTGTGCTCATGCACTTTAAACCCTCTATGAAAGGCGTCTGTCTTTAATCAGTTCTGACGTTCACACTAACATCAGCCTGATTCACACATTTACATAAACCGTTCACAGTCAGAGCCAGCAATGCAACAAGATCATGAGAGAGATGCTGTGGAAGTCTTTGGGTCTTTTGTATTACCAACTAATAGAATCTAAAAGTGTGTGTGTGTGTGTGTGTGTGTGTATGTGTGAACGTGAACGTGTGTGAGAATGTGTGTGTACCAAAAACAGAAATAATTTTGTTTTAGATACAATTATTTTTGGCATAATTGATCAGTTCTGTAGCTCAAGCAATGGTAATGTCACAGGTTTGATTCTAACCGATAAACCACTTTACAAAATGCAAAATTCATTAGCATTAGTTAATGCATTAGGTATCCTAAACTAACATTAAAGAGCAATTTTTATAGGGTTTAATAATTTTGGTTAATATTAATTTATAAATAAAAATGCTGATTGTTAATTTACTTATAAATAATAATGTACATTGTTTGTTATAATGTTCTGAAAGAATATATATACATAATTTGCTGTAGGCAGCATTTACTTGATCAAAATGCAGTAAAACTATTTTACATAATTACTAATAAATTATTCATTCAAATATAATTTTAAATATTAATTAATAAAAAAAATTCAAAAGAAATTATTTTCAAGGTTTACAAATTGTATTTATTGTATGTTTTTTAATTTTATAAAGATATCATTTTTAATTTATTCATTTATTTTTATATTCTGGCTCAATAATAGTATTTTGTTTGTTTCTAACAAAAAATAAACAAAAAATCTTTTGTAGTGTACCTTTTAAAATTGTGAAATCACAGCTAAAGCAAACTCAAGGTGGTGAACCTATACATGGCAGAAAAAATTACACACTGTACGTATGTTCTTAACCGTATTTTATACAGATTTCTTAAAATCTTTTTTTTTTACCTTTACCCTCGTAGTTGTTGGTTTGTCATAAAATAGTAACCTGTTCACTTTAAATGTAAAAGCTTTTCACTTGTTTGTAGGTCTTGTTGCCCTGAAGGTCACGCGCAAAGATGGAATTTTCCAGAGTGATTTGTTAAATTGATAGATAGAGCCGTGCACACGTATCACTGCTGTGACCTCCCAGAACTTATCAGAGCTTATCAGAGGCTGATTTCACCAGCTCACAGTTAAAATAAGCCCACTGATACCTGCACACACATTGAATCTGGCCCAGGTTGACCAGGGTCTCTTCTTTCATTCTGTGAGACGACGAGAGAAAATACGAAGGTACTGTAAAGAAGGACTTTGGAGTTAAACACATTTATGGTGTTGAATACATCTGAAGGAGTGGAAGCAACAATATTTGGACTCTTATTGATTTTCCAGACCGTAGACAGGAAAGCTTTTACCGATTGAAGCTAAAATACTCTCTCCTATACAATTTTAATGTGCAGAAACAACTATAACAGCTGCAAGGCACAGACACTCTTCACAGAGAGTGAATTGAGTCACAAAACTGGTGTCATTTCTTTCTTATTGTAAAGTAGACTTAGTACTTTTGACATTTAGACATATTATGAATGTGTGTGTGAGTATACAGTATATACAAATCAACCATTACATTAAATTCACCTGTCCAATATCTTGCAGGTCCCCCTCGTGCTGCTGAAACAGCTCTGATGTTTCGAGGAATGGACTCCACAAGACCTCTGAATGTGTCCTGTGGTATCTGGCAGCAAGACATTAGCAACAGATCCTTTACATCCTACAAGTTGTAAGGTGGGGCCTCCATGGATCAGATTTGTTGGTCCAGGCAACACCTTGAACTCTTTGAGATGTTCATCAAAACCATTTCTGAACAATTGCGCTGTGGCTGGATGCATTATCCTGCTAAAAGAGGCCACTGCCATCAGGGAGCACCATGACCTTGAAGGGGTGTACGTGGTCTGCAACAATCTTTAGGTGATATGTGTTAAAGTAACATCCACATGAATGCATGAAAAAGTTTTCCCAGCAGAACATCGCCCAGTGCATAAAACTGCCATCCCTTCCCTGCCTTCTTTCCATAGTGCATCCCACTGCCATTTCTCATTTCACCTTGCCATCCACCTGATCTAAAAGAAAACATGATTAATCTGACCAGGAATCCTTTTTCCAGTGCTCCATGGTCCAATTCTGATGCTCATGTGCTCATTGTAAGTGCTTTCAGCCGTGGGCAGAGTGCTGAAAGTTGACCAACATGGGCCAGACATAACAGCATTGACTCAACCAGTGGTGTGAGTTTGGGACAAGACTGTTTGATCCAACAATTCCAGACGGAGGAGGGATTGTGGGGGGCAGTAAATGATATTACACATTTCATCTTGGAAGAACAGAAGGAGATTGAAAAGCTGTCAAGTAAAACTACATTTTTAATTTTTGGTGCAAGAAACCTTCAGGGCAAAAATGACTATAGAAGTGTAGGATGCAGCAACTCACTCTCTTTCTTACTGTTTATTTGAGGCATGGCGCATTATCCTGCTTAAAGAGCCCAATGCCATCAGGGAACACCGTTGCCATGAAGGGGTGTATGTGATCTGTGAAAATCTTTAGGTAGGTGGTACGTGGCAAAGTAACATCCACATGAAGAGCCAGGACCCAGGGTTTCCCTGCAGAGCAAGATACTGTCTCCACTGGCCTGCCGCCTTCCCATATAGCTGCCTTCTCTTCCCCAGGTAAATGACACACATGCACCCGGCCATCCACCTGATCTAAAAGAAAACATGATTCATCAGACCAGGTAACCTTTTTCCATTGCTCCATGGTCCAGTTTTGATGCTCACATGCTCATTGTAGACACTTTTGGCAGTGGACAGTGGTCATCATGGGCATTGGAAATTGCTTGACTAGGCCAGACATAACAGCATTGACTCAACCAATGGTATGAGTTTGGAGCCAGACTATGTGTTTGTTAGAGCAATTCCAGACAGAGGAGGGAATGTGGGGAATAGTATATGATATTGTACACTTCACCTTGGAAGAACAGGAAGAGATTTAGAAGTGGTCATGTAAAACTACATTATGAATTTTTGGTGCAATAAACCTTCAAGGCAAAAATGACTGTAGAAGTGTAGGATTCAGCAACTCACTCTCTTTCTTACTGTTTATTTGAGACATGGTGCATTATCCTGCTTAAAGAGACCACTATGGCAAGCCCTTTTGACTTTTATTCATTCTCAGGATATGAGTTCTTGATATCAACAATTCAATTTTTAGTTAAAATGTTAATTCTTGATATCGGGAATTGGATTTCTACTAGTAACAATTGCTATTTTGATATCAGCAACTACATTTCCACTAGTAACGATGTTAATTCTTGATATCAACAATTACTTTTCAACTAGTAAAAACTATAATTCTTGATATCTGTAATTGTATTTTCACTAGTTAAAAGTCACCATAGGCTGCCATTCAAAATCAATTGTTGATATCAAGAACTGATTTCTTACTAGTTGAAACTCCAACTTCACATATCAGAAATACAATTCTTACTAGTAAAAACCTTTGTTTTTGATATCAGCAATTACATTTTCACTAGTAACAATGTTAATTCTTGATATCAACAATTTAATTGTCACTAGTGACGATGTTAGTTTCTGATATCATGAATGTGATTGTTACTAGTAAGAAAGCCATTTTAGATATCAGAAATTACCCTCCCAACTGTTGATATCAGAAATACATGTTCAGATATCATAAATGAACATTGTCACTAGTGACAATTAAATTATTGATATCAAGAATTAACATTTCAACTAGTGACAATTAATTCTTGATATCAAAAACAAAGGTTTTTACTAGTAAGAATTGTATTTCTGATATGTGACATTGGAGTTTCAACTAGTAAGAAATCAGTTCTTGATATCAACAATTGATTTTGAATGGCAGCCTATGGTGACTTTTAACTAGTGAAAATACAATTACAGATATCAAAAATAGCAATTGTTACTAAATCTAATTCCTGATATCAAGAATTAACATATTTACTAATGGAAATGTAATTGCTGATATCAAAAATAGCAATTGTTACTAGTAGAAATCTAATTCCTGATATCAAGAATGAACATTTTAACTAGTAAAAATTGAATTGTTGATATCAAGAACTCATATCCTGAGAATGAATAAAAGTCAAAAGGGCTTGCCATAGACCACTGCCATCAGGGAACACCATTGCCATGAAGGAGTGAACATTGTCAGCAACAATCTTTAGGTAGTTGGTACGTACCAAAGTAACATCCACATGAGTGCCAGTACCAAAGGGTCCACAGTCTCCATCAGCCTGCCTTCTTCCCATTGTGCATATTCTTGCCATCTCTTCCCCAGGTAAACGACACACACACACCCACCTAGCCATCTACCTGATCTAAAAGAAAATGTGATTAATCAGACCAACCTTCTTCCATTGCTCCATGGTCCATCTCGGATGCTCACATGCCCATTGTAAGCACTTTTGGTGGTAAACAGGAGTCATCATGGGCACTGAATTTTGCCTAACTATAGGCCAAACATAACAGCATTGACTCAACCAGTGGCATGAGTTTGGAATCAGACTCTTTGTACGAGTAATTCCAGATGGAGGAGGGAATGTGGGGAATAGTATATGATACTGCACGTTTCACCTTGGACGAACAGAAAGAGATTGAAAAGTGGTCAAGTAAAACAGCTTTACGATGTTTGGTGCAAGAAATCTTCAGGGCAAAAATGACTAAAAAAAGTAGGATGCAGAATCTCTCTCTCTCTATTTCACAGTCTATTTTTTTCTGCGTTTGGGGGCACTGGCCTCATCTGACAGATGGAGATGTCACTCAGACTGCGTTCCTTTGTTATGCAGATCTGAGGGGGAAGAGCGTTTGGGTCACGGATGTCAAAAACTGTTTATTTTTCCTGAATATGTGACCTGATGCTCAACTCTCCTCCCGTGTTTTCTCTCCTTCTGCGCGGTGGAAACGCCAGAGATTATTTAAGACCGTTAAATGTGAACAGCCATTGTGAAAAGGCTCCGATGACCCTGGATTGCTCGAGTGCGACCAATGGAACTGCCGAGCTGGTGGGGTAAACATCTGAGCGCAGATTATACTCGTTCTACACTCATGCTAATGCGTCTCCGACTGAGATCAGGGTTCATGTGCAGCATTAGGATGTTACTGCTGTGTAATATTTCATTGGAATGATGTGCGCCGGATATAAGCGTCATGTTTACAGTCTAATGCTTTTAAGGGCTTAGATCTGTTTTAGGAGATTTGAATGTACTGCTGGCATAAAGGACAGGGTGAGGAATCTTTTTACCTGATTGCACTTGAGTGATTCAGAGCAAAATACGCAAGCCACATGAGAAATATCTAAAGGGGTCAATTTAATGATACTTTTTGTTGAGGAAAGAGGAGCTATTAAAATGGTGAAAGAAATCCACAGATTTGCATCGAAGGAGGCACCAGAGCTGTATTTTATACCTGGGCCACTTGGCAACCAACAAGAACACCAAGAACTGCTCATATTATCCTTAGAAAATGTAAAAGTCTTGTTTTACCTTTATTTCTTCTTTTCATTTCAGAGCTTAATAGCTGTTCAGTAATTCAAAGTACAGATTTTTGAATTCATTCATTCATTATTCACGCTGTGGCTAATATCCCTGCAGATAAATCTGTGTTGTTTCTGGAACAGATGTTTAAACCAAAGACATCAACATGCAATTATTTATTTATTTATTTATGCTTTTATTTTGTATTTTAAGAAACTACTTAAGAGCATAAACTTATAGTAATATTTATTTATTTATTTTGTTTTTTATTTATGAGTAAGCAATGTCCCAGTCCTTTTTTTTTGCCCAAAATGTCCTGTTAAATTTAAGCTCTGTGGAGTTAAGTCAAAGTGGACTGTGGGCATTCATTTTTTCATGATACGGTTGACATGCCAAATATTGAAATTTTTATAGTACTAGGTATATTATATATAAATATTTAGAATTTAAACTGATTAGTTTTTTTTTATTGTATTTTAGGTTATAAATATTTAAATTAAAAACATATATACAATTAAAATATATATATATATATCTATATATCTATATATATATAAATATATAATATTCAAACATATATATCAACCTTTTTATTATTTTAATAAAAAGATAAAGGAAATAATAAAAATTGGTTTTGTATTTTAAAGTTAATCGATTGAAATGAAACTTTTTGTGCCCTATTAGTAATAGTAATTAGTAATCTTGAAATAGATTATGTGCTAGCCATGTGATCTTCAACATGTTCTGATATGTCATAATCCCATTCACCTTCTCCCCCATCTTTGACTAGAGAGAGAGAGATGGCTAGAGGGGCCCCATCATTTAAAGGCCATGGCTCCAGATGAGTGTGCAGGCAGGTGGCCCCATGTGCTCGCTGTCTAATGTGTGAATTGGATTCTGGCACTTGTGCGGACAGCAGGCTACAGCCTCTTTAACAGCGCTCAATCTGTCCCGGGTCTGTACGCAGAGTGGGTCAGTGTCTGGGATTGCTCTACTGTCATCCGTTCTGTCGCTGATTCTCTGCAGCCTTCACAAGCTGTGGAGTTTCGACGCTTTTACTTTTCACACATTACCGTGCATCAGTCGGACTTCCTCTTCCTGTCTTTGGTGTGATCTGGGAGAAGTCAGAATGGACATATGAGCAAAATCATCTCTTGGTTTTCTGTTAAAGAAGAAGAGAAAATAACTGACTGTGGCTCAGTTGTTCAAACCGTGACCCAAATTCAATCAAGAACGCTGACCCAGATTCGAACAGGAACATAACCACCATTTGGATGGAAAGAGTGAATCAGGTTGGGAGTACTGAGTCAGGTTTGGGTGGGATTATTAGTCACAAAGGTACAGTCTATTTCTCTGATCTCACAGCAGTGGGAGATCGAGCTGCTACTTCATTTTAGAATATTATGATTATTTTAGTGCCATAGAAATCACACACCATTCTTTTAGAACCATTATTAGAGCCAGTAATTAAGAAACAATGACATGTCAAACATGTTGCTTTTAACAACCTCACGCTGGTCTTTGTTTTTTTGTTCCATTTTTAATTTACAATAGCCATGATTCACTAACAAATCAAATTAATCATAAGCTAAATATGACCTGTGTCTATAGATTAAAAATAAACAAAAGTTCCTTTATTTTCAGTAATTTATATTATTTTACAAATGTACAACTATACTATGTCACATGAAGAGCTAAAAGTAATTTTTTGCTGTTTGGCTGTTGTTAATTTTTCCCTTTTTTAATTTGGTTTCTCAACAAATACAATACGTGATATATTTGTTCTTACGATTGACTCATTCACGAGTTTAAGTCACTTTCATTGAAACTCTCGCCATCTGTCCTAGTTTTACTGTCCCAGTAGTGATGTCTGATTTGTGAGTGAATCTTATGAGTTGGTTTTTTTCAATGAATCAGTTTACGAAAATGGTCTAAAGGATTCACTTGAATTTGACTCTTCTGCTTCCAACTTACTGCGTCAGGGATCCAATGATGCTGATCTTTGTACCCAAAGTAAAATTTTGTTTAAATAATGTTTAGAAAGCTAGTGATGTCTGATTTGTGAATGAATCTTTTGAGTTGGATCTTTTCAATGAACCAGTTCACAAAGCTGGTCCGAATGATTTAGTTGAATTGGACTCTTCTGGTTCTCTAGTTCAACTCACTGAATCAGTGATCCGATTGCAGTGGTTAACGAGTCACTGTCTGTGTGAGGCAGATTCATGAAGGTTGTTTTCCACATGGAGCTATTATTTCAAAAGACTTGTAATATAGCACATGAATCTACTGTTATATAACTTTTTTTTTACATTTCAGTTTGGAGATTTACTTTTTAACTTTTTTTTGTCGATAACTGCATAACAAAGAGCAACCAACAAAATGTCAAGTCAAGTCACCTTTATTTATATAGCGCTTTTAACAATACAGATTGTGTCAAAGCAACTGAACAGCATTAATCGGACATATTGTGTCATAATGCAAATGACAAGCGAAACACTCATTTTTTCAGTTAAGACAGTTCCATCATTTTCATTCAGTCGATGTTCATCATCCGCTCAGTTCATCTTTAATTAGTATCTGTGCATCCTTTGGCAATCAAGTCACCGATTCGCGGAAATAAGTGTCCCCAACTCTTCAAGCCAGAGGCGACGCGGCAAGGTACCAAACTCCATCTGTGACAGATTGATAAAACCACCTTGGGGAACAGGCTCAGCTGGGGCCGTTCTCCCCTCTGACACAGACGACCCCAGCAGTTCAATTTCCGGCTGCAGCAAAGTCCCTTGTGCAGAGGACCTACGTCGTATCCCCCCCCCCCCCCTCCCCCCTGGGTTCCTGTGGTCTTGTCCCGGTGGCCGTTTGAGATAAGGTCTTTACAGGGGATCTGTATCTTGGGCTCATCTAGTTGTCCTGGTCTCCGCTGTCTTTCAGGGCTGTGGAGGTCCCTTCTAGGTGCTGATCCACCATCTGGTCTGAATACGTACTGGATCCAGGTGACAGCAGTGACCATCTGATCTGGATACAGACTGGATCTATGGTGACCTCGAAATAAGAGAGAAACAGACTAATATTAGCGTAGATGCCATTCTTCTAGTGATGTAAGCAGTACATCGAGGTGTGTTATGAACGAGTGTTCCCGAGTTTCTGTTGATCTAATTAATGCACGCCTAAAAATCCTTTACCGGATTGGGTGGATGGTAGAGGGCGTAGTGAGAGGTGGGATTGTTATGTGTAAGCCAGGTTTAAGAGATGGGTCTTTAATCTAGATTTAAACTGCAAGAGTGTGTCTGCCTCCCGAACAATGTTAGGTAGGTTATTCCAGAGTTTGGGCGCTAAATGGTCAAATCAAGTTTATTTGTACAGCGCTTTTCACCATACAAATCATTGCAAAGCAACTTTACAGCCAATTAAGTTTCTACAATATTTTGTGGTAGTTTATCAGTGGTGACTGTCAGTTAATGTACATATGGCAGAAAAAAAATCAATTTAAGACGTTATAAACCAGACCATGAACACCATTAACAGCAATTATTATATGATGTAATAAAACTTATAGCAAAATGTGGTAGTTGTGTATGTTGTTTCAGGGTTGGCATCATCTGATGTTCTCTGAGTTGTTGGCATATCTCTTCTCAGGTGTTCTGGATCCAGACTGAAGCTTGTGTAAATCCTAGTTACCACGGGATGTCATTTGCATTCCACAGTGGAAAGTAAGTCATACGGATTTAGAACAATATGTGGGCGAGTAAATAATGACAGATTCTGAATATATAAAGTAACATCATAATTTACATCCAAATGCTCACTGGTTCAAAGATGAAGGCATTTCGAAGATCTATACCAGCCGCACAACAGTAGTAAGAAGGCAACATAACTATGTTTTTCTTTATCTTCTCATTTGCAAAAGCAGCTCAGGGCTGAAGTGTTGCCCCCTCTGTGATCCAGAGACTCTCTCAAGTGTCTTCCTGACGTCTCTCTGCTAATGAAACTGCAGAACACCCTCAGCATAAAAGCACCGACTTTGCTAACAGCCTCTGAAAAGGTCTCTCTGTTTGAGATTCAACATGATTAAGCAGGGGGTGAATTTTTCAAGACGGAAAACAGTTTTTAATCTCGTTTTTGCTCTAAAATACAGTCCGGCCGCATCCGGCTGCTGCCTTTGATCTTTGGAGTTTAACAAGCCGGACATTTCTCTGTTGCAGGAGACTGTTTGGAAAGGTGAAAGGAAGGAACGTACCAGTTTTTGGTGTGACGCTGCAGAAATGGAAACCAAGTGAACCAAGAGAATTGACATCTAAATCTGTGTGCTGTCAAAGTATGCACTGCGTTTTGTAAAGTCCTCAATGTTGGCCTTGTGATGTGACTGTGTGACTCTGTTTTTAATTTGCGGCTTACAAATTAATTTACAAACTTTAGAATCTCGACAGAAGCCATAGATCATTGGCTAGTCGATAATTATTTCTATATCTTAATTATTTATAATAATATTATTTATATACACTTCCATTCAATTTCTTTAATTCAAAGAGACCGCTAAAGATATTTAAACTGTTTTCAAAAACCTATCTAACCATTAAAAAAATTGAAATAATTCATTATACTTTTTTTTATCATTTCTTTTATTTATTTTAAAGAAATTTAATCTATTGAAAAATCAGGAATGAATATGCATTATACAGTATAAACTGATATTAACTGGCAAATATTGAGAGAAATAAATGAGCTATGTGCGTCCCTAGCTGCTTGCGTCATAGTAACGCATTCGACGTACTGCTTTTTGCATATATATGTCAAGAAATATACTTCATCCAGCGCCTACCTGTTCTTAAACATTCTAACACGCCACACGGTTGGTTTACTTCTACATCAATGTTTCAGGTCAACGTGCACTTACATGAGTGGTTCAAAAATAGCTGAAAATAGAATAGAAATTAGTTTTTATCCTGAAGTCAATGCGTCTGGCTAACCTGCGCCAGACCAGTACCCTTGACACGGACTACTTTTACTGGGTACCACATCCTCAGTACTTGTTGAACTACGATTGACGAACAATCTCTGGATTAAGATCTACCATTGCTCAACATCCGAGATTTTTTTTGTTACTTAATCCACTAAAGATCATAATCGAAAGTAAACAGCAATCGAATTAAACATGTGGAAGTATCTATTTTAGTCACATTACTGAAGTGCAGAATAGACATGTAAACACCATAAACATAATATTGGCTTATTTAGAATAAGGTAAATAATTAGATTACTGATGTCCATGTAAACGTAGTCACTGACTCATTTGCGAAAAAGATCTCTTAGCTGAAGGAAATGGTCCATTTAGAATGATGTTTCGTCAGAACGAGTGCCACTCAGGAGTCCTGCACACGCGCCACGTGCACCGCGAATATTTCTATTTTGATATCCCTTATAGCAGCTTGCAGTCCAAGTATCACCTTTCATAAGAGCCACGAGTGGGTTCTGTTAAACCATCCGGACTTATCTGTTCGCTCCAAGACAAAGCAAACGATTACGAAGCAATGCTCGCATTTACTGCTTCAGCACCTGAGGAGCACTTGAACGCTTCTTCTGTAACCTACAACAGGCGGTGTCTCTCACTTGTGAACGCTACGGAGGCGCTGGTGCTGGTGCGGGGTCGGGTGGGGGGTAATGAAAGAGGTAATTGAATATTTAAGCACTTAATTAAATTTACTTTTTCATCAGAGTGGGAACAGTGCAGGGGCACTTACTGTCTAAGTAGCTCTTAAAATAAAGTTCCTGCAGCTCTGAAGGCGAAGCGAAGTCTCTCTGATCAGTGGAAATGATACGGAGAGATCTGAGCGGGGAGCTATCAGGGATACGCTTTTGCGGCCGCTGAATCACAGAGCTGGAATTTTCTCATCTTCATTTGCAAGGACTATTCGCATGACGTTCACGTGGCAACAGGGAAAGATCGCAATTGAGTCTAAGAGGCTGTTTGCACAACAGGAGGCGACACGCGATCGATTCAGGGATAATCAAGATGCAGCAGTCACTTTCACAAACTTAACATCATCCGATTCTCCTCACTGAAAAAGACCACATCGCTGATTCAATGACCTCGCTGTTGACTATTTCTCCAGGCATCATTTCACCAGGCATTGTGGGTATTATCCTGTAGTGTTATGTTACATTTTAGCCCTTGTAATGTGTAGTCGCATAACATGACTTTACTTTTATAGAGCCAATAAGAAATGGTAAGCATAAGTGATGAAAAATCATGCATATCAATTATATTTAAAAATTAATTAATGGTAGTAAATTACATTATTCATTGAAATATGACTCACAATCATACAGAAATAACATTTTAATTTGTAACTAATATTAATGAACTGTATCTAATTAATAAGAAACCAATTAAGAATTTACATTAATTTTATATTTAATTAATTTATATATAATATTATTTTGTAAAATGTTAGTCTTTATTTAGCTCTCTCTCTCTCTCATCATCCCTCTCTCCTTCCTCTACAGCTCCTTCTCTCTCTCTCTCTCTATATATATATATATACAGGTGCATCTCAATAAATTAAATGTCGTGGAAAAGTTCATTTATTTCAAGTAATTCAACTCAAATTGTGAACTCCCGTGTATTAATAAATTCACATGCCACAGACTGAAGTAGTTTTAAGAAGTCTTTGGTTCTTTTAATGTTATGATTATGCTGACATTAACCAAAACCCACCATTCACTATCCCTCCAACAACAAATTAAGAATATGGGGTGACATTCCAATCCCTAATACTCAAAACACTGCAAAGGTTCCTGATCCTTCAACATGGTCTCTCAGTTTTTTGGTTCACTAGGCTACACAATCCCCAAGACTGCTGATCTGACAGTTGTCCAGAAGACAATCATTGACACCCTTCACAAGGAGGGTAAGCCACAAACATCCATTGCCAAAGAAGATGGCTGTTCACAGAGTGCTGTATCCAAGCATGTTAACAGAAAGTGAGTGGAAGGAAAAAGTGTGGAAGAAAAAGATGCACACCCAACCGAGAGAACCGCAGCCTTATGAGGATTTGTCAAGCAAAATCGATTCAAGAATTTTGAGTGAACTTCACAAGGAATGGACTGAGGCTGGGGTCAAGTCATCAAGAGCCACCACACACAGACGTGTTAAGGAATTTGGCTACAGTTGTCGTATATCTCTTGTTAAGCCACTCCTGAACCACAGACAAGTCAGAGCCGAGAAGAACTGACTGTTGCCCAGTGGTCCAAAGTCCTCTTTTCAGATGAGAGCAAGTTTTGTATTTCATTTGGAAACCAAGGTCCTAGAGTCTGGAGTAAGAGCGGAGAAGCTCATAGCCCAAGTTGCTTAAAGTCCAGTATTAAGTTTCCACAGTCAGTGATGATTTGGGGTGCAATGTCATCTGCTTGTGTTGGTCCATTGTGTTTTTTAAAACTAACGTCACTGCACCAGTTTACCAAGAAGTTTTGGAGCACCTCATGCTTCCTTCTGCTGACCAGCTTTTTTGAAGATGCTGATTTCATTTTCCGGCAGGATTTGGCACTTGCCCACACTGCCAAAAGTTGGTTAATTGACCATGGTGTTGGTGTGCTTGACTGGCCAGCAAACTCACCAGACCTGAACCCCATAGAGAATCGTATTTGTCAAGAGGAAAATGAGAAACAAGAGACCACAAATGCAGATGAGCTGAAGGCCACGGTCAAAGAAACCTGGGCTTCCTTCCATACCACCTCAGCAGTGCCACAAACTGATCACCTCCATGCCACGCCGAATTGAGGCAGTAATTAAAGCAAAAGGAACCCCTACAAAGTATTGAGTAAATGTACAGTAAATTAACATACTTTCCAGAAGGCTAACAATTCACTAAAAATGTTTTTTTTATTGGTCTTATGATGTATTCTAATTTGTTGAGATAGTGAATTGTTTTTTTTTTTTTTAAATTTGAGCCAAAATCATCACAATTAAAAGACCAAAGACTTAAACTACTTCAGTCTGAGTGCATTTTTATTTAATACACGAGTTTCACAATTTTGATTTGAATTACTGAAATAAATGAACTTTAACACCACATTCTAATTTATTGAGATATCACCTGTATATAGGTTTGTAATGTTGTGCAAATGTAATCATAATCTAATAAAATAAATATGATACGGGCCCATTGCTGTTAATACAACCAAACTGTAAGAATTAACTTTTATATTGGATTATGTATGGTTTAAATTTTAACTGTAATATATATATATTAGCTAATATTAATCGCTGTATGTATAGATATATATATTATATAAATATCTATATATATATATAACTGTATGTATATATATAATATATATATATATATATTAATACAACTATTTTTAAATTGCCTTATTTTTAACAATCCTGTGTTTGATGGTTGGATAATTCTTATGTGGTCATTTCATATTTACACACTGTTGCAAAAAAAAAAAAAAAAGGTTTCTTCATCTGATCAAATGACATCACTGCTGACATCACAGCTTGTCTGACCAATCAGGTGACACCACTGAACAGAAGTTACTGACCGATAAATGTCTCATATTCCACTAAATGTTAATGTTTTACAGTAAAATGTTCATTTAAGCCTGTCGTTGTGGTCTCTGTCGGCAGTCGCTAGGCAACACTGGTCACCTGCATCAGCCTGCACAAACCTGTGATGACCTCATTACTGAACTTACTTAAAGTGCTACATTTCAGTTAGTGTTTCATAAATGCCATCATTAATGTCATGCCATAGCGAAAAACAGAGATTTACTGATATTTCCTCAGCTAATTTATCTTTATGTGGGAAAATGGGAGTGAAACTGAATGCATAAAAACCCGTAGCCATGCGTTCATATTAGTATGTCGACCTGGTATGAGTGTGTCGACCTGTTAGACGTGGCAAAGGTTCGACTTTCCCAGCAGAAACTTTCTCATTATTCTCTAATAACTGCCGTTTTTTTGCTCTCATCTCATCTGTTTGTTCTGGAATCTTATCTGCACATGTCACTGTTTATGATACTCGGGTGAAATATAGATGGGGATGATTGATGTTTGTGATCGCTGCATGATTTTTATTTCGCTCAGTCTGTTCAGAGCTCATTAGAGGAATATCACACCGCAGCCATTGAGGGAGAAAAAAATACAAATATATAAGAAATAAAAATGGATCAGTAAAGTGAAATTCCTCCAAAAAAGCCCTGATTTAAGCATGACGCCTTCAAGTTTTACTTTACTTGAGGGGTTGAGGACAGGAACAGGAAATACAGGAGGAAAGGAACAGGAAATGGGGAATGCTGTTCTGGCAAAATGTCGATTTCAGCAGAAAATAATTTTGACTCGTCCCTCGGTTTTTGAGGCACAAGCAAAAATTGCAGATACAGAAATGCAATTATAATAGAAATACAGTACATGGCTTGGTAAACCATTGAAATACATGCTGTTGTGTGTAAAATATTGAAATTAATCTTAAAAATATTGAAATACATGAAATTGTATTGCATTATAGCAGTGGTAGCTACAAATAGTGGTACAACTTTACACTAAGGTCTCATTTGTTAACATTAGTTAATACATTAACTCACATTGTCAACATTTGACCAGATTCATTATTCTTATGTTAAGTTCAACATTTACTAATACATTATTAAAATAAAACGTTGCATCTGTTAATATTAGTTAATGCACTGGTAGCTAACATGAAGAGTTGTATTAACATTAACAAATTAATAAATGTTTATTTTATTAAGAAATGTTATTTCATTGTTTCATGTCAGTTAAGTCTCGCATTATCTAGTATGTTAACCAAATGAAAGCTTATTGTAGAAGTGTTTACCCAATAATAGTACTAGCATTGTCATTTGTATTAGTGTCTTTATTATCTTGTATTTTAGTTTTATTTTATTTTAAACCCATACATGTCTAAACTTCTGGTCCTATTTACTTATTTTTAATTTTATTTTCATGAGTATTATAGTGTTGGTTTAGGGTTTGTGGTATTTTAATTATGTTTTTAATCTTTTAAAATTAATTTTTTTATTTTTATCTTGTTTTTATATATATACATATTATATAGTATATATCTCTATAATATATATTTATATATTATATATCATATCTCTCATATATCAACTGTATGTGTTGTGTTTGTGTGTGGATCTATTCTTTACATTTGTTTTATTTTCCTTCTCTTTGTCCTGTTTGCGTGTAATTGTTATCTTTATTTTTAATTTATTTTTTTTAACTTATTTTTATTATAATTAATTTGACTTTTTATTTTATTATTTTTTTATTTTTTGTCATTTAAATTATGCCACAAATGCCGTTGATAGAGCTCAACTTGAACCTGGAACATTGCTTGGTTATTATTTAATCCTTATGTTTGCTTGAAACAGATTTCTTCCACAGCCTTTGACAACATTCTCAGAGCACTTGGAAAAGCAGTTCAGCAGTTTTAGCCGGGATGTGGTGATCATCTCTTTGAAGAAGTGGCAGGATAGGAACAGGGGCGAATCTCCCTTGCAAATTTTGAACTCTTTTGCTGATGCTAACATCTTTTCTCCTGTAAAGGTATATACTGTAAGTACAGTAAGGAACCTGCTAATGAACTCTGTCGACGTTAGTTTTCAGATTTCTATGGATATTGAGGGAATATTTTATTCTGAGGAAATAGATTTGCATCAGGTTTGATTTTTCCTACACTGACTGACATTAGAAAACTCTTTAGAAACAAAACAATGTATACACAAAACTACTGTCAAACTAGTTCTGATTCTAATTGCGTAGCATTAGAATAATTTGCTTCTTTTTTTTTTTTAATTCAGGATTATTTAAAAAGGCTGGTTTGAATGTGTGTTCCTGTTAAGTGGAACTAGAATATCAGCTAATGAGCAGATTTAAGCAGGCAGGATTAATTTATTACTCGCATTGAGTCCTACTGCGATCTTTAATTCCATCTTGTCAGTGTCAGCTTGAAATTTGATCGTGCATCAGAACTGACAGTTTTCCATAATGATCACAAGCACAGCACTTCAAAGACATAAGAGATACAGTAGGTGATTCCAGGTCGACATGGAACAGCATATCAAATGAATCTAACTTCTATGATGTGACTTTGGCTTGGTAAACCATTCAAATATACACCGATTTGTGTAAAATGCATGATAATGTATCACATTTTTTTGATTAAGTTTAAAATAATTAAAATCATATTTTAAGTGGTCCTTTCATAGCAGTAGTATCAAACATAGTATATTGTAGTTACTTGCAATTTCATTAGAATTTTATTAGAACAGCATATCAGATGCATCTCATATCTGTAATGTGACGTTAGGTTGGTAAACCATTCAAATATATACTGTTGTTTGCAAAATTCATGGTAATGCATCATTGATTATCTAATGATTAATAATGACTAATAATGATTCACTAACTTCTAAATAATTAAAAATAATCATTTACGTTACTTTACATAGTCCAAACCACTTGGTCTGTTTTTTTATTTTATTAAATTTTTTGGTTTACTTTTAATTTGCTGTATTTTATTTTACATTTACTTTACATCCATACATAGTCCAAACTACTTGTCCTGTTTAAGGTAATTTTCTATTTAATTTAATTTTTTTTATTTTACTTTTTAATAAATTTCTTTTGTTTACTTTTAATTTGGTGTTTTTATTTTATTTTATTTCAAATGCATCAAATGTCTAGGTGACATTGGCTTGGTAAACCATTCAAATATATACTGTTTTATTTTATTTTTGTACATGCATCATTGAATGCATCTTATGTCTATAATGTGACATATTATGAAACCGTATAGCCAGCAGGAAATAATATAGGCCGGGGCTTGATATTCAAATCCATGTGGATTTGACTGGATGGTGAAACTAATTGGTTTGCCCTGCCCACACACCCTTGGTTATTTCTCTCTATCTCTTTTTTTTTTTCGTGCATGTGAAGACATTTCTGGGTCCATTTTGATTTCAGATAGTCTTTAAAGCCCCAGACTGTGCATTGTAGTCTCTGTAGCTCACACACACTCACACGTCTGCACATGCTCACTTTCAGCCGGGGGTCATGGGGTCACTGTGTTGTTGGGTCAGTGCAGTGGCAGCGCAGTGATTGTTAAACCTGCTACAGTGTACATGTCTACCTAACAATTCTGGGCACAGCCGTCAAGGTTACCGGCACGACAGATGAATGTTTACTAATAGCGCTGCCTTCCATCACCGGAGGAGAGAGAGAGAGGCTGAGCGAGCAGATGGAGGGAAGGTAAACTCTCTGTAGGAAGGAGTTTTTGAACTGCTGTAAGAAAACCTGCGATTTAATACCTGTTACTGGACTGCATTCCAATGCAGCGGCTGAAGCGATTGTTTAAACTACATCCCTGTGCTTGTTTTTGAGCTGATATAGAGCCGACTGGGCCTAGATGTCACAGCGCTTTGTAATAATAAGCGTCTTTGTCCATTCACACAAATGCTTGTTTGTCTATTCAGTAACATATGTGTCTGCCACAATATATTGTGAATACATATATTTAAATTATCCTCATTTGAGGGCTTTTGAGCAAATATTAATATGCTTTATGCATTAATCACAGTATCAAAAAGGGTGGCCCTTTTTTCATATACTGTAAACATTTGGTTTTCTGTAAAATTTGGCTGATATAGATGAGGTTTTGTCGAAGTTGCATGAATGACTTGTGACTTGTGGCTTTTTAGCATCAAAAAGAATAAATTCAACAATCAATAATGTTTTACCGTTTAACATTTTCCTGCAAATTGTTTATGAACTTATATGGTCTGGCATTTCTTGTATAGTTAAAAATACCAGTGTAATTTTCTGAAATTATTAAAAATTTTAATTATTCAAATTTTAAATAAATAAATACTGTGTAACTTTAGGGTGGAAAGAATATATAATATTTTGATAGATTCATTTTGCATTATGTAAATTATGGAATTATATGTAAATTGTTAATATAGAATTGTAAATATAGAAAGGTAATACAAATGTAAATTATTTATAAATAACTTTTGTTTTACATTTTTAATTAATTAAAAAAATAGTAGAAAATGGAATTGTTGGGTTGAAACATAATAGATTGGCTTTTAAATGAGTGATGCAAAATTATACATTTTCAAATTGTGCATTGTAAATGTAAAATTTATAACTATATGCATAAATAAAAAATAATCAAATTTTGATTTGATGAAAAATTACATTTGTAGTTGTGGCTAAATATATAATTAGCTTTTTTTAATATATTACATAATGTAAAAATTATCATAAAACAAATGTATTTGATAACTGTATATATATATATCTATTAAATAGTATATTATATATATATATATATTCTACACATAAACGTACATTTTTATGGGTTGAGGTAATAAATAATGAAGACAGATGAAGGCAAAGTCTGATCTGCGTGCATGACTTGACATACTGAAAATGATGTAGTGAATTTCATCGCTATTTTAATTAATTTAACTACCCTATGTTTTTCAATTATGAATAGTTTTTTCCAAAGATAGGACGTCCTAGAATGTCTCCTAATGTTTTTCATGAATTAGCCAAATTCTGGGACAAGTTTGTCCACAAAGTATATAGCTAAGAGCACTTGTGTACACAGCGGGACTTTCCAAATCTATAGCGGGGCCATTTTGCCTCATAAAACAGCAGCAACAGCAGTGTCAGAGTATTCCTGGCAGGCTTCATTTCTCATCCGCTCTGCTGGAAGAGCTGTATGATATTAGAGGAGTTCCACAGTAAATAAACCTCATATAGATGAATTTCAGCCGTGTGATTTTCCTCTGGATAATGTATTCTTTTGTTTGTGTCTTTGACTGTGGATTTGCATATTTTGATTGTTTTTGCTTTTGTGGGTGAGTGAAAGACAGCTCCAGAGATTTTCACCTCACAGCTGCCACGGTTATCTCGCTTTCCACTCCAAGTGTGTGTGCTTTTTAAAAGCTCATATATGTTATATATTTATTTGGAGAAGGTGAAGTGTGTAATTTTGTTTGATGGTAAAACACTTTTCAGTCCCCACTTAATATGCAGGGACAACTAGAAGTCATCCGGAGGTTGATTGCCTTGAAAAGTGTACACTGTGACTGTAGTGCTACATAGCGTATGAAACATGAAAACATGACACAGCAATATTGACTTACTATGGAAACTTATTTCTGCTAAAAAATTAATAAATTAATAAAATAAAAATTGTGACTTTTTATATCAGCATATTGAGTTTTTATCTCACAATTTAGTGTTTTTTGTTTGTTTGTTTTTTTGCCACAGAATAAAAGATAAAGGTAATTGCGACTTTTGTCTCACAATTCAGAGTTTATATCTCACAATTCAGCTTTTTTTTTCAGAATTGCAAGATATAAACCCAGAATTGCAATATATAAACTCAGAATTACAAGATATAAATCGAAGCTAACTTTCTATCAATTCTGAGTTTATATCTTACAAATCTGACTTTTTCTACAGAGTTGTGAGATGTAAATTTAGAATTTACATGTAGAATTTTAAATTTTGTCATTTTTTTCTGAAAAAAAGTCAGACGAATGACAACCTATATAAACCCAGAATTGCAAGATGAAGCTCAAGAATTACACGACAAACTCAGATTCGCTTTTTATCAATTCTGAGTTTATGTCTTGTAATTCTGAGTTTACATCTTGCAATTCTGAGTTTATATCATGCAATTCTGAATTTACATCTCACAACTTTCTCATCACCACCTGCATTTGGTGGTTGTCAGTGTATTACAAATGTACAAAACAGATTTCAGTACTTCAATAAGGTTGGTATAATAACATTATATCAGTTAATGAAATTATGTTATTTAACTGTAAATTTAAGTTAAAACCGTAAAACCTAAAACGTTGCTACGTATTTTTTTACGGCAAAATTCCGGCAACCACAGTTGTCGTTTTTTTACCATAAATTTTACGGAAATTTATTTTTACAGTGAATATATGAACTCAGAATTGATAGAAAGTCAGAATTCTGAGTTTATATCTTGTAATTATTTTACTTCTTTCCCCAAAATTGTGAAATATAAACTTAATTGTGAACTTAAATTCTTTCTAGAAATGTTGTTAAAATTTTGCAATTATCATGTTTTTATCAGAATTGTGAGATGAGATGTAAGATTATAAATTCAGAATTCTGACATATCATTCTGACTTTCTAGCAATTCTGAGTTTAAATCTTGCAGTTTGACTTATTTTTCTGAATTTTGAGTTTCTCACCATTTTTATTTATTTTTTGGTTACACCACTTTCTGATTTTTATAATTTTTTTTGTTTGTCAGAATTGTGAGATATAACCTCAGAATTGTGCACAAATGTCAAAAGTAAAAAGGAAAGCAAAGTGGCATATATAATATTTAATATCGAGTGGTGGAAAACAAGCTTCCATAAAATTACAAATTGGTGTGAGTTTAGGGCAGGACTAGTTGTTTCAGATGGGGTCAATATTTTTTTTATAATTTTTTTTTAGATGTAGGTTTCACTACCTGAAACATTTAATGGTAATGTATAAACCACAATGTATAAAACAAACATTTAAAGGTAATATAACAAATAATTTTGCATTTAAAATAAATATTACACAATGTAAAATACATGAAAATAACCTAGACTGTAGATGTAAATAAAAACAATTATTCATAAATACATAAATTACAAATATTTTGATAATTATCTGATAAAATGATTTGATAATTAATGATAATTTTTATTGTAATTTCTCTGATAAGAAACTATATGTATAACTATGTTCGAAAAAAAATTATTATGCATTTAAGTGTAGCACAAAGTATGTGTACACAATAGAGGTGCTCTGGAATATTGTTGTAGCTTTTGGCTAAAAATTATCATTCAAACTCAATTTTTGGTTTTCTTTAAGCCTGAAGCATAAGGTGCAAAACAGTTGTGTTAAGATTTAACTGGCTAACGTGCTGAATCGATCCTGTGAATTGACACTGGCAGTCAATGTTTTCCTCTTTAACCTTCAGAAAGGTGAATAAGATAACGGTAGAAAGGAGGGAAATGGGATCGGGATGAACGCAGGTCATTCAGACACATTAGTACATGCGCTAACCATTAGGCCATAATGCATGTGCATGGTAATTATTGACTGTGCGTTCATTTCTACTTCTAGGAATATCATCCACGCAGACATTTGTGTATGATTGCACAAATTCATCAGGAACAGCTTTGCTCAAGATATCTCATATATAATAAAGCCTGAGTATGTGTGTGTGTGATGAGCGTAAACAGCAGTCAGGGAGCAGAGCACCGAATTTATGCATGCTCATAAAGCAAAACAACAATCCACCGGCTCATAATAGTTGATTATACAGTCTGATCTGATCTGACACTGTACATAAACACAGTGGGCCGAGCTCCACAGCTGATTGGTCCAGAATCCACAAAAGTGCAGAAATGTGGGAACGGCTAAATGTCTTTCACAGCTGTGTGCTCTCAGTAAGGTTTGTAGTATTTGTATCATCCATTAGTGAGATCTAAGAACATCAGAGTCTCCAGCGTTTTCCTTCCATCTGCTTCATTCATTTATTTGCGAAGCTGAACCTGAAGTGTTAGATTCTGCTCACTCTCATTTTCTGTGAGCGGTGAAACATCCTTGGTAACATTAAGACATGTCTTGCCTAATTAAATTGTAATTAAATTTGTACTCCAGGGGTTCTATTTTCAACACAATACAATAACACGCTTTCGGCTCCAACACTGGAGGAACAAACTTGATAAAGTGGTTCTTGTATTAAAAATGTCACATTGTGAAAATGTCCTAATATCCTTTTTTAAAGCAAATGATTCAGCTGATTGAAGGGAAAAAAAGCCTGTGGAGCTGAACTATGAATGAATCTGACTTCCAGTCGTGAATCAGATGAGCAAATTGGAGAGTTTTACTGTAGGATTCATTATTAACAAAGTGGCTGCATCCCAATTCACACCCTAACTGCCCTAAATAGTGTTTAGGATTCAAATCTCTCCCAAATCATAGTATATGTTTAGAATAGTACACTTAAAGATGCGCGGATGGCACACTTTTTATCCATGTATAGTTTAGGTTAAAATTACCCACGGTTCTTTTGCAGCACATAAGAAGAGGCTACGCGTGCATGAAGGCATGAATAGATCTATTAAGCAAAACTTCACGCAGGCTTGCAAGACAATACCACGTCTAATGATCTAAAACAACTGCAAAGCCAGCATTTTTTAGCTTTCAGACACAGCTGAGAAGTTTTATACATTTTTAAATGGCAGAAAAAGTAAGGTCACAGCGGCCATACTGGTTTATAAATGTATGAACTCATTTATTTAATAAATTAAGTGAGTGAATGAATCAATTTAGCTGAATGCTAACACTAGCAGTATGTAGTAAAGTGGTTTTATGTGCCAATATTGGCCTGCCGTCTTACTATGTACTCAATGGTACACTCAATGGTAATTTTAAGAATAAAAATGTACTTTAATTCAGTAAGGATGCACTAAATTGACATTTAGAAAGTTACAGAAGATTTCTATCCCACATAAATGCTGTTCTTTTGAATTTTCATCATAGAATCCTGAATGTATCACAGTTTCCACAAAAATATTAAGCAACACAACTATTTTCAGGATTAATAATAAGAAGAAATGTTTCTTGAGCAGCATATCAGCATATTAGATTGATTTCTGAAGGATCATGTTGCACTAAAGACTGGAGATGCTGAAAATTCAGCTTTGCGTCAAAGGAATAAATTACATTTTACAAGATATTATAATAGAACACAGTTATTTACATTTATAATAATATTTCACAATATTACTGTTTTTACTGTATTTTTATCAAATAATGCAACATTAAAAATCGTAACAACCCCAAACTTGAACAGTAGTGTACTTTACCATAAAAGTATGAAGATATAGTACTGGGATACAGCTGAAGTGAATTGAATTCTATTTGTCGATCTCACGCTCTGTGACTTTGTATAATTAATTATTCGTTTTCTATTGCATTAAAAAAACAATAACAGTAAGATAATGAAATGACATGACATTGTCTTTGAAATGAGTTCATTAAACGCAGCTCTGGGAGAATAAGCCAGAGTGATCAAGTCAGTAAAACCTGTTGATCATGAACGGCATTTTGCACTGTTCCGGTGTGTTAATTGCTGATAATTATTCCAGTCAGGTCAGGAGGCTCTAATAGGATGTTCTTCAGAAATGAGCGACATAAATGGTGCGTGTGGCATTTGAAGAGTTTAACGATGGCACTGCAACACTGATCTCACATTTTGAGAGAAGATTCAATTGAATTCAATTCAGTTTTGCACAATACGCATTGTCCCAAAGCGGCTTTATAGAGAATAATGTCTTACAGCCCCCCTCTGAGCAAACCGAACGCGACAATGGCAATGAACACGCCATAAGATGGTTAGTTGGGTTGAATTCTGTTCCATCCAGTTTGGGATGTAGGATATTCCTACTTGATATCTCAGACTACGGACCAGGAAGGTGTTTTGTTGCTTGCCTGATGTTCAGAAGATGGCATGCAAAGAAACAATATAGCAAAGCAACCGTTAGCTTTGCATATGTACAGTATGATTGCCAACAAAGGAAACTGGCAACCAGATTGCAGAGGACAAATATGCAGCTCTTGCATTTGTTTTGTAGGTGTACGCTTAACAGATGATTGTTCACTTGTTTATGCTAACCTTTGACTCATTGATGCATTTTATTTGCAAAATTAGAGTTCTAGATATCCACAGAAGTTCCAGTCAGAGCTCCAACTTCTAATGGAGTTCCATCGCACTTTTCCAATTCTGACTTTTCCAAATCAAACGCATGTGAAAAACCTTATCTAATCCTCATCTTTACATGACATAAATATTGACCCTGTTTACTTTACTAGCACTCATTCCTTGTACCTTATTGTGCATGATGTTTCTCTTTGTAAACTTTAACCAAAATGCAGCAATCGTTTTGTTTTTGTTTTTTTTCAGCTGATGTAAGGCTCTTTGATTTCCACAATTTTTTGTGCAATTTTTGTTGCAGAATTTGGCAAATTTTGAATGAATAAATCAAGTTTATTCTGCTGAACACCTAATCAAAATGCAATGTGGTTTTGTGTCTGTAAGTATTAAACTGCAAAAAGACTGCTGTTGAAATATGAAGTCTGCTTGTGTCACGTTATGCTGCTGTGGGATGAACGTAGGAGACACAGAGTAGCATTCACAGTCTTTAATGACGAAAACACGAGATCATCCACAGTTGGAGCTGGGCAAACACACATAGAAACAAGTAGACCTGACAAAAGCTGTGTCTCATTTAGAAGGCTGCACACTCCGGAGGTCGAATCCTCTGGAGGTCGCATCCTCTGTAGGATGCATATACGAAGTGACCCTAAACCTAGAATAAACGAGCGGACTTCGTAGGACAGGCGGAAAGGAAACCGGAAGTTTCACGTTGCTATGCCAACACATTAAGAGCACCGTTGCGCTCTCACATTACTTAAATGAAGGAAAATTATTTCTAAATTTGGAAAGTAATTTGAAAAAAAAAATACTTTTACTTGTTATATTTTGTTCAATGTTTGAGGAGCTGCAGCGTACGTACAGCAGGCATCTATTAGAGAAAAAAAGGAGGAGGATATTAAAAACAAAGTTTATCTGTTCTTACCGAGGCGAATTAAGGTAAGTTGTAAACACCACGTGAGCTTGTGTGTACGTTACATCTGCCGGCGCCGGCATTTTTCAAATTAACAACGGTTGTTCACGGCGACGCAAAGAATTGTGGGTTATCTGTAGCAGCGAAGGATACACCTCATGCATCCTCCGAATTCCTGTGAAAGAAGGTCGCATTCGAAGGTCGCATTCGGAGTGTCCTACTTGCTTTTCTGAAATGAGACAGCCTCGATGACGTATGCAGCCTTCGAATGCGGACCTCTGGAGGGTGCAGCCTTTTAATGAGACACAGCTAGAGACAGGACTGCCACAGAATGGGACTAATAAAGGGGATGATTGGGGAAACACAGGTGCATGGGATGACTAATCAAACTAAACGAGGAGAGGAACATGACCAAATAAGAAAAAACAGGAACAGAAACAACAGCAAGAGACAGTGAACGAGAAAGTTCTGGAAAGTGTTAAAAAATAAAATAAAATAGATTTCATAGGGACCTGCTGATGTCATGTAGGCCTGCGCTGGCTATTGGATAATGTTAACCAAGTAGCTAAATAATTATTTAGGCAATTAGCAAACAAATATTCATAGCATTTTTCATTTTGAAAAGAAACACCAAATTTTCACAATCACATACAGTAAATTGGCCAAAAATAATTTATGGGACAAAATCTAAAATCTACACACACACACAAACACACCACAATATATATATATATAATTAATATATATATATAGATATATATATATGATATCCAGTATCTATAGGTTGGGGGTGTGTGGTGGGTGTGTGTCTGTGGGTATATAATATATTGAGCATACTGTTGAGTCACGAGTATATATGTCCAATGGGTATAGTTACACCTTGCTGACCCGTCCGCACTTGTTTCCCCTCGTGCATTTTGCCTTTTGTTTCAGCGCCTCCCTGCAGGAACATTCATTTTGACTGTTTGCACAAGTGCCTAGACGTTGCTATTGTAAAACACAGACCCATTACTTGGGGTGCGATTATAGCTGGAGGTTCTCATTATCACTCTACCCTCGCCTTTTAGAATGCGTGTATTTATCACACTGACTAGCATTTTGCTGCCAAATAGTTTTTATATTATTTTTATTTTTTACATAGTATCACTATGTTTAGCATGCAGTGTTGATGTGAGTCTTGCTTTGACGTTTTTGTCAGATCAACAGAGCGGCAATACCCCCTTCCATGTTGACTATTAACAATGTGGACATTTACGATGAAGTTTGTTTGTTGTGTGAAAATATTGTTGCTATGAGTGTTTTTATTTCCTGGTCCCCCTCTGCAAAGGTGAAAGGTGCTAATGAGCTCTCTGTAGTGATGTCATATTACCCACAAATCCCTGTGCTCTCCCTTGTGTCTCCACAGCAATCCCACGACCCCTGGAAAGAAAGAAAAAAAGAGAGTGAGATATAAATAAGCATGTGATTGTGAAATTAGTTTGTTTCCATGGCAACTCACTCCAGTCATAGAATTGAGCAGGTGAAATGCGGCAGGTAGACGAAAACCAAGCAAGTGTGCGTTTCTGATTCGCAAGCATTCGTGTTATTGGTCTAGTTTAAGATTGTGCAAATGTTGTCCAATATTTGTTTGTTCCGGTATAAAGCCTCTCACATCAGCTGACGGTTTCCAGAGTCCATGCTAAACACAGGCAAGCACGCACGTGATCATGATAAATTAGCTCAGTGCTTCAGGAATATTAATCACTTTGTCATCACAGCGGTGGAGGGAAGCAGTTTAGTACAGCTAGAGTCATAAAGACTCATTTATCATATCCTGAAGCACATACGCACACACATACATACAAGCTGCTCTCCTCCTCTTTTCTTCCAAACTAGTGCCTGAACCACAAACTACTAACACATAAAAAAGCAGCTGAGACAAACTTGTTTACTGGTAATGAACCGTAACCGCAGTTTTAAAGCTGACAGCACATATTGAACAGCTCACAGTGTGCCACTGCTTTAAAAGTAGGAGGGGCTAAGGATGGAGGAAGTGTGATGATTGGTCAAGGTGTGTTTGGAGGAGGATGCTGATGATTTGATTGTGGCTGGATGAACAGAGGTGGGTGATTCATTTCTAATAAATGTAATTTAGAATAAATTAAAAAATAGACAGTTGGTCTTAGATTTACTGCAGTTTAACTGAGAAATTTGTTTTGTTATTATTTTATTTTTATTAAATGTTCTATTCTGTTATATAAAATTATTTTTTATACATCTTCCCAAGCAGGTTATTCTGCATAAAAGCATGTTTTCTATCTTTGTAATCATTTATCAAAATATAAAAATGTACTCTTTCTTTTCCTTTCATTTTTCTCATTGAATGTCTTGTTTGCTTTGAATGCCTGTTGATTTAAGTAGTTCACCCAAAAATGAAAATTTGCTGAAAATGTACTCACTATCAGGCCATCCAAAATGTAGATGAGTTCATTTCTTCATTGGAACAGATTTGAAGAAATGCAGCATTACATCACTTGCTCACTAATGGATTCTCTGCAGTGAATGGGTGCCGTCAGAATGAGAGTCCAAACAGCTTGAAAAAAAACATCACAAGTAATCCACAATTCAACTTAATGTTGATTGTCTCTTACCACTACAATAGCCCTTATTTTGGCTTCATTAATTTGCCATTAATTTGATGGATTGGAGTGGTGTGGATTACTTATGGATTGTTGTGATGTTTTTATCAGCTGTTTGGACTCTCATTCTACGGACCCAGTCATGCGCAAGTGATGTAATGGTAAAGTTTTCCAAATCTGTTCAGATGAACAAACTCATCTACATCTTAGATGACATGAGGGTTAGTACATTTTCAGCAATTTTTTATTTTTAGGTGAACTATTCCTTTAATATATGATGTGTGTTAAAGAGGCAGAACCTTTTGAACCTTAAATGTAGGTAATATCCATGTGATTTTATAAATATAAAAATATTAAATATACTAAAATATTTTCTTTTCTCCCCCAGACATTCGACTTCATTGATTGAAGAAGAGCATGTATGACGTCCATTAAGAAACATTCATTCAGTGTTTGGGACTTGATTATTGCTCTCTTGGATTCATCAGTGATTAGAAAAGTGATTCAGGTGGATCTCAGACTCAGCAGCAGACCGTGTCGTCTGATTACAACTCACTCGGGAAACTAACACTCAGTAAGAATTAATGCTTTTCAGATGTATCTCAGAAAAAAATACATTACTGCTAAAACCCCTACACACACTCACTACTAACTCCACCATCTGTGGGTCGATGTGTGGGGCGTGAGACGAAAGGGTCTGCTGAGTTTTTGAAAGCTTAGAATTATCCGACTGATGCTCAGACGAGTCATAAACACACTATGACTTGCGTAGCCAGACTTTTGACTGTCGTCATAAAGTCTGGAAGCATTGATGCATTTTCTGGCCAAGAACTTCCCACTTAGACAGGAAGAGACCATCTGACTGGTGTGTAACCAACGTCACATTCATTTTTGTGTGTTTATGTGCCAGTAAATCTGAAACTGGATAACTTTGACCATTATAACTTTGAAAAAAAGACTGGATTTGGATTGTAATGAAAAGCTATAAATGGTTGAATTTACATTGTATTTATGCATTAGGCAGATGCTTTTATCCAAAATGACATACACTGCATGAAAGTTGAAATAAGGAGATACAGCAAGGCTGAATTAATTTTAAAAAATAAAAAAATAATACGATTTTAAATTTAATTTGGCATTTCTGTCTCTCTTTTTTGTAATTAATTTTATTTTTCTTTGTGTGTGTGAGTGTGAGTGAATTTGAATGTGTATGTATGCAAGGAATAATAATGGATGGATGGATGGATGGATGGATGGATGGATGGACCAATAGATGATGGATGGACAAATGATAGCTGGACAGATGGATGGCTAGGCATATAAATAGATGGATGGTTGGAAGTGTGTAAAGCCTTATGGGATGGCTAATATACCATTTCAAATGTAATTTAGCATTTTATAAATATTTAATTAGAATAATTGTATATTTTTAATGTTAGTTCTAATTGATTATCTAAATATTTAATGCGAGCGGTCTATCTGTCTGTCAATCTATCTGTCTATCTATCTATCATTTCTATCTATCTACTATCGATCTATCTATCTATCTATCGATTTTAATCTAATAAATATCTAAATATATTAATTTGACTTTCTCTCTTGTTAATAATTCATTCATTTTATTTATTTATTGTTGTATCTATACATATTTATAATTTTTTAGCTAATATTTATCTAAAATAAGGCCATTAATAAAAACGGACAGTAAAACCACATTTACATGAGATTTAAATTTTAGGTTTCTCAGTTTTTTTTAATAAAGGCACATTGAATAAACTTCCATAACAGCATTAAAGACTTTTATATGTGAAGCAAAATTTGCCAAAAGTTTAGATGAGTCAAGATGGTTTTGCTAAAACCATTTCTGAACTTTCCCAATAGTGTGCACGTGACTTTATGAATTGTTTGCTTTTGTAAGCACGTAAACTCTCTTTGGGAGGTTTTTAAACTTCATTCCTAATTATAAAGTTTACAAAAACTAAAATAGCCCAAAATCAGCCAATCTAAGCCTGAAATTATCTACAAAACAAAGTTTGTGTGGAGTCTGCGTTTCAGGGCTTAATTTATTGCAAACGTTTAATGTGGTTTGGGATTTAGAAAAAACCATAACCGCAGTGTTTGTGGAATATGAATACAGTACCGGCTTGCTAACACTGTAACAGTACAGGTGTGCAAATGATGATGATGACTAGCATACACAGTCCCACTATGTGCATTACACGTGGTCCCTACAGTACTAAAGCTCGGTGTGGGTGTTTCGGTGAACCTGTGATCTAATGTCTGCTTCTGGTAATGAGACAGGAGAATCTGTCTGATCTCTCTCTCGTTCTCTCGTGTCCTCCTCACTGATGAATGGAAAGGCAGCTCTTAATTAGATTGTTTTACATTGTATATCTGATATGGGACTAATTAAACTCCTATAGTAAGATGGGGAAGCTCTTATTATAAGAGCAGGTGAATCATTTTACCCTCTTTACCCGGCAGCAGAGACCTCTAGGATGCCATATACTGAGCATTAACACTTTCACTGTTTTTTTTTGATAAAAGACTTAAAGGGGTCACATGATGTTGCTAAAAATAACATTATTTTGTGTATTTGGTGTAATGAAATGTGTTTATGCGGTTTAAAGTTAAAAAAACACATTATTTTCTACATACTGTACATTATTGTTTCTCCTCTATGCCCCGCCTTTCTGAAACGCGTCGATTTTTACAAAGCTCATCGGTCTGAAAAGCGAGGTGTGCTGTGATTAGCCAGCTATCCAGTGCGTTGTGATTTGCCGAATACCTCAAGCGTGTGACGGAAATGTTATGCTCCTTACCATACTTTGATGATGCCCTGTCAGGCCGGAGCGATGATTCAAAAACTTGAAAACCCATTACATACGAGGCAGTCGTTGCATCCAGTGTGGACATAATTATGGTTTATAATGACTTATACTGTCTTTTTTACGCTTTGCATTGCATCGCGCCACGTAAACAAAAAAAACATGTCTGCATTTGTGATCAGAGAAAAGACAAACAACAAGCGCTACTCTACACAGCCCAAAAAACTCGCTTTAAATATAAAAAATATAAAATATAAAACTCTTTAAATATAAAAAAAGTACTTACAATCTTTGAGTCAGAACAGAACAGCCGGCATTGTAGTCTAATCTACCAGAATCAGGAAACAGTCCTCAATAAAATTTGCTGCACACATCTGAATATTTGGTTGAAGTGTTCTAGAAAACAGTTGTTGTAAATAAAACTTACCATGATTTCTAGTGTGTCATTTTTGGAAGGCAACAAATAGATTTCGCTGTCACACCGAAAAAAAACAGCAGCCACACGGCGGCCTAGAGTGAGCGGCGGTGGTTTAGAGTGAGCAGAGGCCGGGGGCTAGAATGAGGAACAGCCGGAGGGCTAGAGTGAGCAGAAGCAGCGGGCTTGAGAACGGCGCCAGACGGTAGGCGGATTCGACGAAGGAGTGTCTGGTGGGCTTGCGGCAACCACATGTGAAGACCCGGGCTGGACTCCGCTTCGTCCACAGTGAAGCCGATCCGGTGATCCACAGCACGAACTTGAAGTATTTCCTCAGCGACCAGCAAGGATCAGCTCCAGGCATGACAAAGCCTAGGTAATTTGGAAGGCCAAACAAAGTAGGTTTCGCTTTCACAACGAAGCACACGTTGTCTTCAGGACATGGCGGCAGCGGCAGCAATACTTTAGTGAGAATAAAAGTTACGCCTTCTTCTTTGCTTGAAACATTTGGGCGGCGTTATGCAAATCGTCCCACACAGTGACGTAGACATGTGGGGGCGTGTTAGATGAGCCGTTTTAGGTAGGAGTGGTTATCTCTTAACTTTTATAAAGAATATCTCCTTAGATTTGAGACTTTAGTCTTTTCAACTTTACAGATCTTCTTTATGCACCTAGATCTTGTAACACTCCAAAGAGAAAGGAAAAATTTAAATCGTAATAGAACATTAAATGTTTACGGAAACTCAAAATCCTCCCAAGTCCAAAAAGACCATCTGTGAAACTAAGCTGCAAAAATGACTTGCTATGTTTGAAAATTATACATGAACACCACGTTTACATAGTAACGTGGCATCTTTATTTAGAAAACTTCCCAGAATCGGAGTGTCATGAAAGCATCATGTGGAAATGTGGACCGCAGGAGATTGCGTGGTCTTGTCTTTGATTGCTGGTAATTGTGGGAAATCAGCAGCATGTGAGGTAATCAGCATGGCTTTAATAAGACATCTTTCATTTCCTGAGTGCTTTCTGTTCACCTGAACGGCTGAAAGAAATCTGAAACAACCACTGATTATACAGATGACATGGATGGATGGACGGATAGATAGATGGATAGACAGATGGATGGACATATAGAGAGATGAATGGATGGATAGATAATTTTATAGATAGACAGGGGAATGGATGGATGGATGGATGGATGACTGGCGGACATATGGATGGATGGAAAGATAGATGGACAGATGGACAAATGGACAGACACAGATGGCTAGATAGACAGATGGACATATAGATAGACAGACAGATGGATAGATATATATATATATATATGAGATGGATGGGTGGATGGATGGATAAACTGACTGGCAGAAAGAGAGATAGATGGTTGGATGGATAAATAGGAAATAGATAAATGATGTAGATGTAGGATGGATAAACGGATGGATGGATAAATATGTGATGGATGGGTGGACAAATGGATAGACGGACAGGTAAATGGCTAGGCATACAAATCCCAGCAAAGGGACATTTATGAACCCAGTCACCATTGTTTTACCTCCATACAAATCTCGGTTTCTTTTTTCATTTTCTCTCATTCTGTCCCTCTTTGTCCTAATGGCAGAGCTATTATTAACGCAGAGTCACCTGTGCTCCAGTTGTGTCCTGGTGCATGCTGGGAGCACAGAATGACAGAGACTCTGTGTAGATGGTCGCCGTGATTTTGCCAAGTAAGACATGTTCCTGGATCCTGGATCAACATCACTGTCCAAAAATACAGACTTAACCCAATCCCTACCCCTAAACCTAACCTTACCCATAATTTATTCCTAAAATCTGAGGGAAATGATATCTGATTAACAATGGATTAGCTGAAGCACCTAATCCTGATTGTAAGCCTAAAACTGACATTTCCTGAAAAGTTATCTCTCAATTATGATTGGTTGATTGGAATGTTGTTCCAGGATCAACAAGGATGTTGATCCAGGAACATGTTGTACTTGGTCAAATCACACTCACGCTGTGTAGATCATTTGACAGTTTGCAGTAGGAAAATTTCAAATGCAGTCTCCTCTCCTCTCCTCTCCTCTCGAAACTCTAAACATAGACGAGCATATGTTCACCTTCTCCCTCTGAATTAGGAGCTTGAGCGCAGATGAGCTGGTGCGACAGAGAGTCCAACTGCAGATGTTTCTCAGCATGTACCTGAATAAAAACACTCATCCTGCTGACTCAGACAAACTCACACACACAGGCCCTGAAAATCTGACCAGGCAACTTCTGGATTCTCCTCCTTTAATCTCTGTTTAATCTTTCCTGTCACATGATAACCTGAGGTCTCATGTCTCTTCCTCTCTAAAGGAGGTTTCCAGGAGGATTTCAGAAGCAGAAATTCCACAGAAAATTGTAGAACTGATTTTTAACACACAGTATAAACCGGTGAGACAGACTTTCTTTAATAATTATTTAATAATTGCGACTTCATATATTTACCACTTTATATCTCATACTTGTGACTCTTATAATTTCAACTTTATTTGTCATAATTGCCTTCATACATCAAAATTGCACATTTATTTCTTACACTTGCGACGTTCAATTTCACAAGTATATTTATTTAAATTAATTAATGTTTTTTACAGAAATGCTCTTCTATGCAAAGTGGAGGTGTTTTCTGAATACAAAATAATTAATCTGTTACATCACAATGCTTTATACGTTCATTCATTTTCTTTGCTCTTTAACATAAAAGCAGTTAAATACAGTCCTTCTAAAGGTTTTTATCCTCTTTTACTTCAAATGAGCTGTAATGTTGTGATTCAGCTGTGAGTCGGTTGGTTTGGGTCAAGGCTCAGAATACTTTACTACTTAACGTTTTGAAAAGCTGGAAGAATTGAATGGGAAATGTGCTCATGAAAAAAAAGCTTTCGTAAGTGTGCAGTCACTACGTCAATGAAGGCGTATATTCATATAATTTCTGTAATATGTTTTAAATACTATTTCTGAAGCACAAGCGGATGGTGATTGGTCAGTGTGAATGCTGTTGCTGTGTGCTGAAGCTCTCGCTCAAACAACATCAGATTCTAAAGGAAGTTCAGCTGCGTTTGCGTCAAAGATTTCATTCATGTTCATGCTTAATCTAAAGAGCCTCTAATGTCCCCCGATCAAACCAATGCCTCTGTCCAAGCGTGTGCATGCGTGCCGTCAACATTAGTGGAGATTGTTCCAGTTTGAACTTGTTAACACTTTGAATTGCTCTATTGGGCAATAATGAAAAATGACTGTAATCAGGCAAGAAGGCTGTGTTGCGGGTGGCAGTTGAAATCACGACTTTAACAGCAGATTTGATTAGAACGCGTCCCTTTGCTTTTGTTGGAACCTGCGGGCTGCTTTAGGGTGATATTAGCTGGGGACTGAAGCTGCTGTCTAGAGCCTTTGCTTTTTAATGAAACATATTGACCTACATTACCCAGATCTTTGTGCGTTTTTTGGAATGAGTGTAATATTTCACAAAGTCCACTGATAATGAAAAAAACATATTACTAGTAGTCTATAATTGAGCTAAATTTAATTTATTCTGGGCTCTGTGTGTAACTTATCTCTATTACGACAAAGCCGTCTGCTGTGATTACTACCTAATGCGCTGGACTTTATCTCACGCTCCACATACTAATAGAATTAGCCATCATTTTATTCACAACCGGCCATGGAAAATAAATCTACAGTATGTTGCATGTACAGTCCAAAATGTGAGAATAATCAAATCTAATTTGCTTGGATTGTGCATGGTGTAGCGCTTGATTGCTACAGAAGCTTTCAGAATTGCTACAGAATTTTTACTTATGTTAAATGTAATCAATTTTGCACAAGAAAAACACACTTGTGGTAAATGGCATTGCTGTGTTCATAAGGCATTATTTTTATCCCTTTTATCTTATTTTTGTCATGTTTTTCCCCCCCCTTTTTGCTCTTCTGTATAATTTTCCAACCACTTAACATAGAGGAAAATGTTAAAGATTTTTTGCTTAGCGCTTGACAAACCAAAGTATCATAACAGTACTTAATATGACTGTATATTGCAAGTCTTTATTTATTTATTTGTTTGTTTTGTTCGGCCCCTGTGTATTGATATTTTTTTTACACTTATTATATATATATTTATTATTTTTTGGCAAATTATTATTATTATATTATTATTACCATATTATTCATTACATATTTTATGTATTAATTATTTATTACCATTATTAATAATGTTTATCAAATAAATACATATTAAAATAATAAAATGAATGGTGTTATTTACATTTAATTGTAAAAATTTTGTTTTTAGTTTATATTTTATCTTTTTATATTTTATTATTATATTATTATTATTATTATTATTATTATTATATGGAATTGTGTTTTACTTTTAATTTCAGCGGAAATCAGAGTTGAAGAGTTTCAGTGTTTGTATTTGACAATAATTTTATATAAACTTCCCAAAATAAAATGTTATAAAATATTACACACAGTATAGAACAGTTCAGTATATTTTTTACTTATTTATTGAAATTGCTCCCTTTTAAAACCACACTATATAATCAGTATAATTTTAATTTGATTAATTGTGCAGATTTTGTCACATTGCATGACTGCATTTTCTGTGTTCTGCACTACTAATGCTGCCATAATTTATTTATTATTATATAGGAAAGAGTGATCAGGATGTTCCTCAAACCTTTAGCTTTTGTTTTCCACTAAAGAAAGACATACAAGTTTGAGTGACATGAGCTGAGTAAAATATTTGTTTGTTTGTTCTACCCTTGAACTGCAGGGTATGCAGAATAATGCAAAGCAGGTTTAATTGAAAGGGTGAGCTGAAGTGCATAGTGAAGTGTTGACTGGAACATGAATGGACTCCTACCTCCAACAAAGCTGTTGGCATTTCTAGACTCAGACTGGATGATCTGTCTTAAGTCATGCTTGGTTGAGATGGACATGGGAAGAGAGGAAGAAAGTGAGAGCTTCCCGCTGGGAGCAGACAGGAAGTAGTTCAAGGATATGAGAAGCTTCTGTGCCGCAGGAGGGGAAAAAGAGCCACTGAGCTCTCACTGGCCATGAAAGGCAGTAAGGGTCAAAAGCGGAATTAGATTCTTCAGGGCTTTTACATTCGGCAAGTGCCATGAGCAATCAGGGGGGTTTGAACTTTATGCTCAGGCCAGAAGAAGGAGGTTTAATGCGAAGCGGTAAGGATGATATAAGGTCTGCAACCACAATCTCCCAGACTCATTTTGGTCCAAATGAGAGAAGATGAAAATCACTAAACTTCTCAAACTACATGGCTCGGCAATATTCAAGTCTTAAACCAAAATAAAGAAAATTTCTTGCTCTTTCTTTCTTTCTTTCTAATTTCCTCTCTCATTACCCCCCTCCCCCAAATGTTGATAGAAACTTAATATAATGAAAAAAATAATATATATACACAATTACACAAAATTTTAAAAGAGCAATGACTGAAAATGTACTGAAAAATGTTCAGGTATGCGAAAAAATATGCTGAAATATGCTGATGGTCATTAGAATAATGTAAACATTGTACACAAACTCTTCATATTCCTCATTATATTTATCACATGTAACATTTAATCGTGTATATATTTTTAATAAGTCTTAATCAATGTTGGGAGACTATATTTGATTTGTGATGTGATTCTTGTCTTAATATATAATTGATAAATATAAAAATATAGATTAATAGAACTATAAATATTATCATTATAGTTACAATATTTTTCCAATTATTTTTCCAATATTTTATAAATATTTTTATAAATATTATACACACACACACACAACCACCAAGTCTGAATGAATTAATGAATGTATACATAACCAAACATCTTTACAATTCAAAATAACTGTTTGGTATTTGAATATCTTGTCAAAATGTAATTTATTCCTGTGAGGTAAAGCTGAATTTTCAGCATCAGTACTCCAGTCTCAAGTGTCACATGATCCTTCAGAAATCAATATGCTGATATGCGATTGAAAATTCGATTATTAGCAATGTTCGAAAACAGTTGTGCAGCTTAATATTTATTTCATAACCTGTGATACTTTTTCAGGATTTTTTGATGAATAGAAAGTTAAAAAAACAGCATTTATTTGAAATTGACATTTTTGTAACATCATAAATGTCTTTACTTTCACTTTTATTTAATTTAAATACTTCACTTTTTGTACCTTTATGTATCCTTGCTTATAAAAAAAAATATGAATTTTTTTTTTTTTTTAAACTTAATGTAATTTATAAATATATTATACAATTAATTTGATAATAATTTATATTATTATTATTATTACGGGGTGAAATGCAAACAGAGCATGTTTTTCTGTTAGATTCACCTGGGAGTATTTAAGGCAGTGTTCAGTGGGCATTGTAGATCTCCCTCTCTCTCTCGTTCTGATATGCAGCTGTGCCCTCCAGCTTGTCCTTCTCCGATCTCTGTCTCTGTTCCAACAGTTGTTCCCACCTCTGAATGTCTGGCAGTCACTGGTGTTCCTCAGGCTGAATGTGTTCTCTGTGCCGCTTCCTGCTTCTTTGTGGGCAGTAATGCATTAGTGAATGTGCACTGTGGCCTCTGGTAGCTCTGTGGGATCTGAGAGGAATCTGATTAGAATTGAGATCAAATTAAGCATTGAGCAATGAGAGCATGATGGGTAAAAAACGAGCCTCATCCAGTCAGATCTTAAAGCCACGACTGTCTGCTCTTTAAAGTATCTCTTGCATTATTAACTCCGAAACCCATTCTCCAAGTTGGGGAATGCTAGAAAGCGGTACATTTAAGCGCCAGTGTGGTGGACGGTTTGCTGTGCCTGATCGAGGATCGAACGCCTGAGGAATCGTTCTGTCTCCGAAAGCCAAAGCGAGTCTGTAAAGTGGCTCGACTCCCACAGAGAGCGATGTTCCTGCAGGCTATCTCTCCATCTGTCTCAGCTGAACGCCCCCAAACTCTCTTTCTGCCCCACGTTCACGCTTTTGTCCTGTGAAGCTTGATTTCTGAATGGGGTGCAAAAGAACTGAACTTAATGTGTTTTCATGAGATTCATCTCAAATGTGAATAATTCTCAAAGGGAAAAAACAACAAGGCTAAATCCAACTGATAACTCTGGCTCTAAATCTGATTGGTATTTTTGTATAATCTTGTATCAGGATTATTAGAAAGCCACTCTGTTTATGCAATGATTTTTGATAGTGATGTAACTTGACAAGCGTAAATAGCTCACAGCTGACTCCACTTTGCATCATCTCAATGTCTTAACCATAGTAAAATCACTGTAACTCAAGGTTTCTTGGGCTTATTGCGTTAAAATACTGTATATGAATATTCCAAGTTATTCCAAGTTATATAGATATGTATGTATATATATGTATGTATATATATATATATATCTAATATATATAGATATATATATATATCTATAATATAATATATATATAATATATATATATATCTATATGCCGTTTAAAAGATCGTGTCTGGTTTTTTTCCCACAAACATTGATAATAAGAAGGATTCTTGAGCAGCAACTCCGCCAGCATATTAGAATGTTCGCAGGAGCGTGTGACAATTGAAGACTGGAATAATGATGCTGCAAATCAGCTTGCATCAAGAATAAATTAGCATTTTAAAATATATTCAACTTTTAAATAGTTCATTTTAATTGCAATAATATTTCACAATATACTTTTTTTTCTGTATTTCTGATCAAATAAAAGCAGCCTTGGTGAGCATAAGAGACTTCATTCAAAAACATTTAAAAAATCTTACTGTCCACAAACTTTTGAACAGTAGTTTGTATGACCAATGGTAATATCTATATATATATATATATATAATATTATATATATATATATATATCTATATAATATATAAGATATATACATATACTGTATGTATATACACATTATACATATTTTAGACAATAGAAATATAAACTAAAGAGTTCCAATCATATGTTTAGTGTGCAGACGTGTACAAACTGGGATGCTGCCTAAAACTTGATTCTTCTTATAAGGAGAGTATTATTGTGAAGGGTTTTTCCACAAATGGGAACACAAAATGCAAGTGAAGGAGTTGTTTTTTGTTTATATATCCTTATTATATATTTCTAACCATAGTTAGCTGTTAACCTCAGTATGAACTGTTTTTGCACAGTCTGTTTGCAGATGATTAAAGTGCATTAATGTACATCTCTGAAACATGTCTTTTTAGAGCCTAAAGTGTAAATGTGCAGTATTTATATGCCATAAATTCAAAGGTGACTTTCTTAGAAATTACTTTTCACTAGGCTCGTGCGAACACACACTCCTCCGGAGGCTGAGATATCTGGAGCGTTTGAGATTTCGTTGGGTCTGTGCTGATGTTTGAGCTGAAGGGATTTTCGGGTGGAAAAGACTCTTGTGTCCCGAGGCTTCTTTATTTATTCATGTCAGTCTGATCCTTGAGCTTAAGCTGAAGATGCTAAAGGGAAACAGAAGTGGGCCAAGAGAGCTTTCATTAAAACAGCCGAATGCAGAGATTTATTCACAAACTCTTCAACGCTTATCAAGAAACACCTTAACTGTAAATACATCGCCAAAGTCAGCGACTCCCATGCTTTCATATTTCACATATATATTCCGACTTCACAAACGAAATTCAAGGATAAACTAATCACTGGAGTTTTACCAGAAGGAAAATTCCTGTTTTTTTTAGTCATGAATCACGTTTAATGCTGCGAGGAGAATACGTGGTGTTGCCAGGTCCTCAGATACTCTCGACTCCATAATAACCATCATGGCCTGAAGAAAATCAAGAAAAATGCATTAAATTTCACATTATCATTAAAATATCATGGGGTGAATTCCCTAAACAGTTGTTTCACGTTAGCCTGCGATATTTCAGCACCACACAATCCAAAACAATCCAATTTAACCAGGTGCTAAATATGTTGAAATAGCGCAGCATCTGATGTAAATTAAGTAATTGGGTAACACTTTATTTCGATAGTCCACTTTAGACATTCTATTAACAGTAAGTAACTTTGCAACTACATGTCAACTACATGTCAACTAGCAGTTAGTAGAGTATTAGTAGACTGTCTGCTTAATATTTTCTAACACTTTCTTTGACAACTTATTCTACTAACCCTAAACCTACCCTAACAGTCTACTCTGAGAGTTAGTAGACATGTAGATGCAAATGAATGAGAATTAGTTTACATGTAGTTGACATGTAGTTACAAAGTTACTTATAGTTAATAGAATGTCTAAAGTGGACTATCAAAATAAAGTGTAACCAGTAATTGTCATCCTTTTCTGTGGAAACACGCCTCTTTATATGCAAATTATCGTTATTATAGATTGCACCTTATTCACGAAATTCAACATTATTTGCTTGGTACAATTAGCGTTGTGCCATTACCGCCCACATAGCCTAATTTCCATAATTATTTTAGTGAATCGGGTGCTAAATCGAGCACTGTTCCTTCTGAGGGAAATGTTTTTGTTTTTTTCTTACCATCTTCTACCGAGTCTTGATGTTTTGTGTCTAATCCTGTGATTTATGATTTCCCTAGGCATCCTTCTCGAGTCCAGAAACAGAGTTATAATGCTGGTGAGTCCAACCAAACCGCTTGATGATACGCTGAGGAAAGATTCAAGCCAGCCACTTCTCAGAAAAGCTTGAATTAAATTATAGGGAGAAAGATGGTGGATCACCTGAGAGATAAAGATGCGAATGGAAATTCTCACTGTGAGTCATCAAGGTCATTGCAGAATGTCTTACTGAATTAATTTGAGAGCATCTCATTGTGTTTTGTCATTTATTGTAGATTGTAGCACATGAATGGTGGAGATTTTCATCGTACTCCACTCAAGGTTACTATGAGCTTCACTGTGAGAAAAACATCAGTAGTTCAGCAGGCTGCCTCAGTAACTCGACCTAGTCTTTTTGTTTGCTGAAAACTTCCTCCAAATTTATATAACAAAAAGACATTTTACTAATAGAGGAACCAGACGTCACAAATTCGCCTCTGGTTTCCTAACCGAATCACTAACCAATTGCTCAATGTCATTTCTTTTATCGCTAACTGACCATTACTAGTTCATTAATCAGTCTTATCTTCAACCCATCACTATACCTCTTTGCACTATCACATACATTTACCTCATCGTTAACCCATTATTCTAACTTATCATCTGTCTACTTCTTCACCGACCAGTTACAGAAAAACTGAGTAATGGATTTTGAGTTCCCAACCTTTTCTTTAGTTCTCTATTTTATCACTAACCTATCACTAAACTATAGTAGTATTATAAGACTGAGCAGGGAATCCCAACCAATCTCATCATTAATCCTACACTAATTCATCACTTTATTCTATTGCTAACTGGGTTAATGATCAGAAAAAGTAATCTGTAATGATGTAGAATCATGCCCCCGGTTTCACAGACGAGGCTTAAGCCTAGTCCTAGACTAAAATGTAAATCTGAGCTGTTTCAAATGAAAGAAACTTGCACGGACTGATCTTAAAACATGTCAGTGCCTTTGTTTTGTCTTAAGATGCACACCAGTATTGCTTTTTTCTAAGGCACGTTTTTAAAAAAATGACTTAAATGTCCTAATTGAACTATGGCCTAATCCTGGTTTGGGCTAAGCCCTGTCTATGAAATCTATCACATCACTAACCCATAAACTGAATTCATCACTAACCCTACACTAATTCATCACTCTGCCTCTTTGCAAACTGGTGGTATGAGGTAATGTTATGAGATTGAGCAGGGAATCTCAACCAATCACATCACTAACCCATCACTTGAATTAATCACTAACCTTGCACTAATCCATCACTCTACCCCAATGCTATCTGGGTTAATGATAGGGTAATGAGTTAATGATGAGGTAATGTTATGAGATTGGTTGGGATTCCCTGCTCAATCTCATCATTAACCCATCACTCTACCTCTTTACTTTACTTTATCACTAACTAACCAATTACTCATCACTCTACTGCATAACTGTTGTTAAACTGTTATTCAGTTTAAAAACATGGTGTCTCTCCTAATAGTTTCTTGTGTTGCGATTGCTTATGATGCATGTGTTCGCTAGAGTAACTAGGTAAAGGGTTATTTATCTACTTCTGATGCTCTTGGTTTCTTTTGTTGTGCCTGTCAGATTCCAACATACACCGTGGCATCTTAATTAATGCGTCCTGACCACTCCGGAATACCACACATTGTCAGATGAAAAATGGAGGCTGACTATCATGCCGGATCCTTTCAGTTTTAAATACGGGTCCTAATGTGTCTGCATGCCATTGTCAAAGCGGAAAGCTTTGTATACCATTTTTCTCCCTCTCACTCGCTCTCTCGTCCTCTCCCCTTTATTCTCATTCTCTCTCTGGGGGCGCAGTGGGATAGTGCCTCAATGTCTCTTGGAATTAATGGCCTTCCTCGCTCATGAAAACTGGAACATTAGAATAATTACAGTTGTTCCTCTATTCAGCGGCATGATTTGCTCCGAGCCCTCTGAACGTGTCTCAGCCCCCCACTGTCTGCACAACCTGCCCTGACATTTTCGAACTTGCCGGGTTCCCGCCCCCGTCGGATCCTTCACACATTAGGGAAGGATCCAACCTAGCGGATGCCGAAGAAAGAAGATAACCCCCCCCCCCCCCCCCCCCCACATGCATCTAATTATTCATGAGCGCTTCATGGAGGCACCCGACAGCCGGTATGAAACCTGGCACAATTGACATTTTGTGAAAAACAAAAAAGAGGAAGAAACAGAGGAATCGATACCTCCATCTTCCCCGGGACAAAGGACAAACGGCATTAGCATGTCAACAACTTGAGCAAAGACTCAAACTGACCCTTGATCTGTGTATTTTAATCACTATTGATATTTTTCAGATATACCCACCAGAGAGTCTCAATCGAATGCTTCTTTCAAGATTCAACTGGTGCTGTTGTCTCTGCGTTGGTGGAAAAACTAAAGTGAGGTCATTCGTGAAACAGCCATGTAGGAAACAGCACGTCCGACGAAGTCTGATTATAAATGTTGATAATGCAAATTAATGAAAAGGGAAAAGTGAAAGTGAAGTGACTTGTGGCCAAGTATGGTGTCCCATACTTAGAATTTGTGCTCTTCATTTAACCTATCCAAGTGCACACACGCAGCAGTGAGTAGTGAGCACACACACACACACACACCTTGGACACACACCCACCTGGAAACAGTGGGCAGCCATTTGTGCTGCGGCACAAGTTAGAATCTATTAACCATTAGGCCACGACTGCCCTTCATTCTTCTTATATATAGAGACTTGTAACCCAAGTCCAACTGATTATTACACTGATTATTAGAGATGTGTGTGCTACACCTGCCTGTACCTCAGATTATTACATTTAACTAAGCCTTTTTAAAGAACGTGATGTTGTTACAGCGATGCTGGGGGGGGAAATTGTGTTGAACACTGAGGATTAATATGCATTAATTATATTGAATGTATTTTAACAACATTTTAATCTGTCCAAAAATTTATATTATATATATATATAATATATATATATTATATATATATATACACACACACACAGTCAAACCATTAACATGCGGTTCTGGTCGTTAGTCTGAAAAAAATACACATTTTAGACATTTAAAAAGTGTTTGTGATGTTGTGATGCAAGTGATTAAAGGAGTCATATCATGGAAAGGATTCATTTGATGATTTTTTTTCTTGCTCCATTGAAATAGAAGTGTTTGATTTGCATGTAGAAGTCTTAAAGGTTCAGCAGCATGTTTAATTCTGAGAGTCAGAAAAGAATAGAAAATGCTTGTTTTTCGTTATAAGATACCTTGACCAACATTATACCACACGTGGACTTACAATCCTATGAAATAATAGAATGTCATTATTTTCTTTAATAAAGAATTGGTGAAAGATATCAATTATGCAGAGTATCTGAGAGAGACGGCGCCATGTGGCCACGCCCCTTATTGGGTCCTTCAAAGTAAACCGTATGTATCCTCTACCCCCAACAGATGAGCTGTCACTCACACGTCATGACAGCCTTGTTCCTGACTGCCAATTATGAAACTGTCATCGGTCAGGAGATTTCCAGACCCTGTCAAAGACAAATGCTAATAGTAATATATAAGTGTGTATATATTATTAAAAATAGATACATGGGTTGTTTATACATATTTATAATATATCATATATTTATAACATATTTCAAATATATAGAAAAATTGTAAATATAATTGTAAATATTATAAATATCAACCAATTTATCTGTTTTTAAATATATAAATTATAGAGAGAGAGAGAGACATTACATTAATTAACACACATTAATTAATTAATCTATTTTGATCCCACTGACTTAAATAATATGGACAAAACCAGCTCCAAACAAGTCTGGAAGGACATGAGGGTAAGTAAAAGATAACAGAATTTTCATTTTTTGGCAGGACCATCCCTTTCAAACTTGTCATATATTTTACAGTGATAAACATCATTGTGATTCATGAAATCATGCAAGAAGCTGTGCTTTGCAGTCTTACAGTCATGGCTATCTGCTGTTCTCAGACTCATCTGATATGATCCGTCCACTGAAAACAGACAGAAAGAAAAGCAAAGGAACAGATTGGATGGTGAAGTTTCAGATCTACTCAGAGACTTTGGATTCTGAATCATCCATGAATATGTAATACAAAAACTTCTAAATATAGATTTGTCAGCATTCCCCATAGTGGCTGTCTGACAGCAAGAGACACTAATCCAGCGCACGGCAGAAAGAATGAAAGCACAGCAGCTTGTCAGCTCCGCTTTCCTGCATGGACACTAAAGCAGGTCTGGACTCAAATGGCAGAACCACATTTAAACAACAATTATATTCATGACATCTATTCTGTAATGAAACTACAACTTGTGCTTGACATCTGATCAATGACGTTCTCAGTTATGACTCCATTATTGATCATTTGTGATGACAGTGTTGTTGCCAAGTAGGACATGGTTTCTGGATCTTAGCTTGTCCTGGAACAACATTCCTGTTAGCCAATCCGATTGAAGGATGCTGGAATGGTTACACACTAGAGAAAGCTCTGATGAAGCATTTGATGGAGAGCGATACATAAGATTCATTTTGAAGGTGCCAAAATCAAGCGGGATTGGATTTTGGAAACTGGACCCTGAAATTTTCATTGGTCAAATGATGCTGATGTCACAGTGTGTAGCAGCAAAAGTTAAAACTTTAGCAAGTTTTATTTATAATTTTGCATCATTTTGATTCACAAGCTCTCGGTTTGGATTTGGTACTTTTTGCTTCAATTTTACAGGCCAGTGTTTCAGACTGATTTAAACCTGTAACTTGTCTTTTTTAAATAATTTATAAGAGTCATTTGAATCGGACTACACTGGTTGTGCTCTATGTTTTCGATTCAATAAAAAAAATAAACAAATGTTAAGTTCATAAGAATCACTTGCTCGTGACTCAGATTATACTGGTCACACTGTATGTGAAAAAAATAGCAGTTCATAACAGTCAATTACTCATCAATCGGACTATACTGATTCTGCTGTATGTTTTTTGATTCACAAAAAATGGTTCATAAGAATTATTTGCTCATTAATTTGACTAGTTTCGTTGTATGTTTTTGATTCATGAAAAATAACTGGTTTCTAAGAGTAATTTATTCATAATTCAGACTACAGACTACTGTTTGCACTGTATGTTTTTGATTCACTAAAAAGAACTGCTTCATAAGAGTAAGTGTTGTAATTTGTTCTTACACTGTCACGATGTGCCTCCGTTTTTGATTAACTGAAAAGAACCCAGTTACTTAGACGTCCCCCCTTTATCGACCCCACACAACATACATTAGTCATGGCATATATTTGTGATTTAGCTACACCAACACAGCAACCCCCCCTGGGTTCCTAAGACCCGCTACACCTCTGCCCCATGAATTAGCCCACTACTCAGTTGCGCTTCGGAGGTATGATTCACTACCAAACAACCCTGGTACATAAGACGTCCCCCTTTGTTCTACCTGAATACAGCCTGAATTGGCGTTGTGTGTATGTCTGTTTTAACCTGATCCTTTCAAGGAAAACAACATAGAAGCACTTTTTTTATCACATTGGCCTAAGCCCCCAAAATGCTATTACCTCTTCTAAATCTCCAGGTTTTCGGCACCCCCTGCAAGGAAAGCCGCTCCCCCATGTATCTTCAGGGTCATGCAGACCGACACCCCCCGCCTGGACCATTTCAACCACAATCCTGACATGGTTTGACCCACACACTGTGCCTGCAGCATAACCCCACTCACATTTACGCCTCTCCCCTCTGAGTTTTAGGGGGTCACTAGAGTCTGAGCGACCCCCCCCCCACCCCGGCCCCTGGCAGTGTCATTTCTGCCCCCAAGCTTGAACGAGTTCGGCCTGCACACATGAACTGTGAGTCACCACCACCCCGCAGGAGCTGTACGTGGAAAACCGAGCGGCCGCCTTTAGAAGAAGGGATGGCAGCAACAGCGACAACAGGACACGCAAGGCGTTTATGAACCCTACTCCAACCCCCCATGACACCGTTTTGTTAGCCCCGTATATTGCATATGGAATTCCCCGACCGAAAACCCCAGCGGCAACCCCAACTACCCAAGTTCCTTCCAAGAAATCCCTTCTGCTAGGTCTCACGCATGATCTTCAACATACGAATACATGGAGCCCCACACGACCACCATACCACCCCAACCCCACCCCCAGTAGTGATAAAATACACCAAAAATTACCGTTAACCCTCTGTTACCTAACACGCTCGACCTTATATTTTTTACCTTATTTTTCAATTGCATAAAAAGTATCACATTAGTAATAGTACAATAATCTTTAATAGTATTATATTATTTAATATTTCTTACATTCGGTTTTCCCTACATTGTATAGATTATTATAATATTTATTTTTCGTCATTTTCCTATATACTCACAACTTTTGTGGCCCAATGTGCAGGCACCACACACCACCACACCGTCTTCAGCCTTATGGTTTATGGCATATTAACAACCCTAAAATTATCTTTAGATTTTCTTACATAATTTTTTATACGAACGCGCTTGTTAAAATCGTATTAGTAAGTTTTTATTTTGTACGTTTTTTTTTCTGATCTAATTAATAATATCTGCTGCTGTTTCTTCCTCCTCTCCCCACCCCCCCCCACCTCCCCCCCCCCCCACTTTCGAGTTGTCATTGCTCGCCCACTCCCTCTTTTCCCTTCTCCTCGATCCTTCATACGTGCCCTTATCCCCCTACCTCCTTTACCCTCCTCATTTGCTCTATTCTTATCACAAACCCCAGCTCACGCCTCACCTCCTTTTTTATATAGTCCTTCTCTTACTTCCCCCCGCAGCTTCATCCGCAGTATTCGCGCGCCCCCTCAGGCACCACTCATTATAGAGAAACCAATGCCGGCGTATGTCTGCCCCTATACATACCCTACCTACAATCCTATATCGCTACACTACCCATCTATCTCACCTTTTTAGCATCGAACCGTTCTTTTCTACTTACCGTCAACCACGCGCCTCCTTCCAACCTACGTCATCTCCGAGACCCCGCTTTTGTTTCTCACGCCACATATACCGTTTCCTTACTCATACCCCTCTCACTAATCCTACATCAACCCCTTACCCTAGGCTATTACACCTCCTTCACCACAGACCCACTCTTCCCTCTAGTCACCCCTTCCGATGAGTACCCACCACTCACGCTCCCCCTCCCCAACCGATCCTAATTGCCCTCGCATGGATGCATGCCTCTTACTGTGCACGATCCTTATTCCTATTATTATCTTCTGTAATGTGATACATGCGCCGCCATTATCTCCCCAGGACACATTCGCTTGCGTGTTGTGGTGTTACTGCTTGAATTCCCACCCACCAGAGCCTTCTTACAACTCCTACGTCTCTCAGTGTTATACCCTATAGCCCCCCCCCTGGCACCCCCCCCCCGCCACCACCCCCCCGCCCGACACCCCCCCCCCCCCCCCCCACCCACACCCCCCCCCCCCCCCCCCACCCCCTCCAACCCACCCCCCCATAACAGATACCTCTACAGACACCAACCGCCCCAACCCTTCTACTCCCGCCCCCGGTCCACATCACGCACCCCCACACCCCATGATTCAATGCCCAGCCTAATGCCAGCAACACCAGTAAGCAACCCCGTAACATACAGAGCACACCATTGTTAGGATCGCTCATAACCGTGTGCATGAATCACCCGGACCCGGGGAAAAGCTGACCTTCACGCCAACGATAAAGAACACAAATCGCTCCGGCACGCCCGGTTGGTTGGGACAGTAAGATTACACCACAACCCACACCAAGCCTTTTTGGTCTGGGTCCACAAGAGTACATCGACTTCAAAACTGTCTCACACCCCTTACAGCCCAATTTGACCCAGAACCCCTTACAGAGGGACTGGGGTGTGCAACACCGGATAGGCCTTAAAACCCCTTCCCCCGTCTGCCCATCCCCATCCAGCATCTCCTGCCTCCATTCGATACTATAATTAAATTCTCTCTAGGCATGATGGGAAAGCATCCCCCGTGATCTGAGCTTATGGAGGTAGTGAGTGACATGTTTGATTATCACAGACTTTCATACAGCTTCTGAAAACTCTTTTGGGGTGTCAACCCACACGCACCGACTCCGATTGAAGAACTTTGACTTGTCTGTAACAGTCTATTTGTTTTCTGATTGAGTTTTCACCATTTGAAGAACATTGGGTTGCGTGGAATGAATGGTGGTCTTTTCGCTTGCCCCTTACGATACATATTCATTCATCTGTCTCGCTAACAGTCTGCGCTCACGAGCTCTTCACATTGATCTCAGCGCTGGAGAGATACTCTCAGAGATGCTGTAGGGTAATGAGCTCTGGAACCGATGGGAGATTCAGGCTCAGCGCTGCACGAATACGCACACCATACTACAGGAAATACATGCTAGACTATTCAGGCTACACTCAAAAATGGATTTTAGCTGCTTGCTCAATTTTTGTACTTAATTAAAAGGAACTAATGCACCACGATTCATGAATGTCAGTGTCTACAGTTAATTTGAATGTGTGAAATAGACGTCTGTTGTTGCAGTACCATGCTACTGTGATAGTATTGTAAAGTAAAACTGTGATCCTTTGCAGTGGTGCTGAATTATTCATTTATTATGTTATTTACATGGTTACACTGTATTTTTCCCATGGTAATTGTTAAAAAAAAACTTGTTGTACTATGGTGTGCGTCAAAATAAAAGCTTGATGGTTTAAGTTTGTAAATGAAGAAAGTAAAGCAGCCATAAATATTAATATTGTAATTTTACTGTTGTATGCACATTTTTGCCGCCCCCTCCCCCCCGCACCCCAAAAAAACTAATAGATAATACTCCACCGCAATAAATTTATGAAGATAAAATTATCATCATAAGAGTTCATAAGAAAGCATTTATGAATCCAGACTATCATACTTTATGATTTCTAATTAAAAAGACCTGAGTCATGTTGTTTTCATGAATCGAACTGCACTGGTCCCATGTTGGTTTTTTCCATGCAACCTTCGAGGACAACAATAGAAGCATTTATATTATATTGATAATTATATTATATTATATTATAATTGTTATATTTCATATATTTTATTAAATCATTTTATTATTACAATAGTAATTTTCTTCTATTATTTTATTACTTACTACTACCATAAACAATAACAATATTATTATATTATTTAATTTTGCTGTTATTGCTGTTGTTATTATTATTAAGAAGTATTGTTATAGAATCATGTTTTTTAAGGCCAAAAAGCACACAAAAACCTGAGCTCTTCGCATTTCCACACACACACACAAAAAGCGCACTTTTTAAATCTCAGAGTAGCAAATTTTATCTGAATTTTTAATTTTGAGAGAAAAAAAAAACTTTCCCCAAATTGTGCAGCCCTAATGTTAATATAATGGTAGTTTTTTGTTAGCATACAGTGAAGGTGGAAAACAGGCCCTGTGATCAGGATGTTCTCATCAAAGTCAAAAATTAAAAAAATATATATAATAATTTGTCCTTGTCCCCTTTGTCTTTAACTTGGCTATGGTGAACTACCTGCCCTAACCAGTTTGATCTTGCTCTCACCAGCTGGCAGTCCAGGTAATCAGCCACCTAACCAGCTTGGACCAGCTAATGACGATAATCAACCAGTTAGAAATCTTGTTGAATGAGAAGCTCTTTTCTGTTGGATTTTCCATTAGGGAACAGAGTGATAATGACAGAAAATGTAGACTTACATGTGAACATTTAGCAGACTTGGCAAAATGAACCTGTCTTTTAATAGGCCAACGGCAATGATTTCCACTGAGGCAAAAAGTGGCCGGCGGACGGCAGACATAATATAGCCATCCAGGGAGCACATTTGTCAGTCTTTTTAAGACTTTAAAATGGATTTTCTGGTGGCTTTTTTATCCTTTTGTTGTTAGTGAAGACGATTCACTGCACATCTTTTTAGCTAGTTACTCTCAGAGGGTTTATGAAAAGAAAGAAACATAAAAGCCGCACGTCTAAACTTTTCTTGGCAAAGAGAGAAAGAGTGCTTACTATAGCTGGAGCTGTGAAAGGAAATGACCCAAATAAAAGAAAACATGAGACATATTGAGAAAATGTGTAGACAAGCATTAGCATGATGCAGATCTAAAGACAAAGACCAAAGATCTGAACCATGACGCTTGTGGGGAAGTCATGGCCTAATGGCTAGAGAGTCGGACTCGTAACCCAAAGGTTGTGGGTTCGAGTCTCGTACCAGCAGGGATTGTAGGTGGGGGGAGTGAATGTACAGCGCTGTCTCCCACCTTCAATACCATGACTGAGGTGCCCTTGAGCAAGGCACCGAACCCCAAACTGCTCCCCGGGCGCCGCAGCATAAATGGCTGCCCAATGCTCCGGGTGTGTGTTCACGGGTTGTGTGTGTGTGTGTGTGCACTTTGGATGGGTTAAATGCAGAGCACTAATTCTGAGTATGGGTCACCATACTTGGTCACTTCACTTTTTTTTGTTGATCATGAAACATTATGTCAATTTATTTATTAGATTAGATTTATTATATTTGTACTGTTTTAAGTTTACTTCAGGGTTATATAGTTAACTAAAACTAAGTAAAACCATAAAAACATTTGAAATAAACATTAAAATAATAAAATAAATCAAACATATTTAAATAAAATATTTACAATTTATTTTACTTATAGGCAGCATCTGTATAGGCTATAGGGAACATCTCATTTTAATTTATTTTAACTAGATGTCCTAAAATAACTCAAACTTAAACTGTAATAAAATTAATAAAAACTATATAAACACATTTTAAGAAATAAAAGCAAATAAAAGTGACAAAAACACTACAAATGTACTAAAACTAAATTTAAAATGAAAACTGAAAAAATTAAAATAAAAGCTAATTCAAAATATTAATGAGAACACTTTCCAAATGATACTAAATAACACGGTTTCACTAAGGGCAATAATATGCAATTTTTGCTAAATCGTTTAGAATTGGAATGCACAAGCAAATCCACACATTTTAAAATTATTAAAATAGAATAGAATGTAATTCCTCAGATAATGTGCTCACAAATATCTCACTTTGCTAGAAAATCCAGTTAAAACCAGTTTACGGTCTTTGAAAATTTATTTTTAGCTGATCCAATCTGCTTATTAGCAAGTCAACCAGTTTGTACCATCTTAAAATCGTAGAACAGAAGTTGGTTTGTTGCTGGTCTACAATGCTGTAATTACTCAACCATGTCCTGATCCAATAGGTCATGCATCCACCAAGTTCCAAAACACAGCTACAGTACACTACAGTACCTTAAGATGGTGCTGTATGTGTATTTACTGAGCAATGTTAACCTTTGTCCAGCAATTATGTCTGCTGATGTTTGTGTGAACAAGGATGAGTGTGTCCCAAATCCTAGTTCAAGGTGATACGGAAATGAAAAATGTGATGGAGGAATTCCTCTCAACATGCCCTTCACCCATTTCAGAGTGGCATCGTCCAGATTAAATGAAATAAACACAATTTCCCTATTCAGTGCAGTTGGTTAATCTGGAATAGCCTTCGGCAGAAGCACAGAGAAAAGCACTTGTGCTGCTAAATTCAATTTATTGTTTCTTTTTTTTTTAAATTTAAAAACGGCTAAAGCTTTCCATCTTTATTGGGGGTGGCTAATTAGAGAGGATGGTGATGATTACACCGACCTCCAGGTACTAGTCAATCCAACGAACTCACAAAAATGTGACTCTGTCTGTGAAAACCCAGCTAAAGTCAGTTTTTGGTGATTTACTGTTTTCTATATAAAATCATCCTTCATAAGGTAAAGAACATTCTGTGAAAATGTAACACTGATATCTTTATTACTGACTAAGACCATGTCAAAGATTGAAATCATAGTGAAATTGGTTGAAATCAAACTTTGTTGCTTGTTATCTCATAATTAGATTTTGAGACTTTAGCCTGGATTTCACAGAGAGGGTCACAAATGTTTTAGATTAACCAAAGACAACTATGAGAAACATGTAGCCTAGCTAATCGCATATGAAATAACATATATGCATAGCCTAGCATTTTCATCTGAAAGATTAGCATTTGTAAAACGTTTGCTAAACCGCAATACATCACTAAAACATCCCTGTATTAGAACCTTTCAGCGGCTGTTTTTGTGAAATCTGATATAAAATAAATGTGAATCTCCTCATATCTTATGTTAGATGTCCATTTGTTGTTTTATAGCCTATACAAATAGACCTACATGATGCTAAAATGCGTTACATATATGTTGCTAATAGCTATGTTGCAAAAACCTAAGCCTACTTGCTAAAATAATCCATCAGGTGTTAAAAGGACATTCAACAGGTGTTTTCATGATATTTATCATTTTTAATATATTTAAATTCATTATGTTTAAGATGTCTGTGTGCAAATGCTATGGCACTTTGCGCTTTAAAATGCTAACTAGGGTTTGTTGTGTTTCCGCTTTGTTATATTAAAATTATATTTGTAGTTTATATAACTAAAGTAACAGTAGTACAACTGTGTTAAAAACTGAACTTGTACCACATCCAAATTATAAAATTTTTACTGCACCACTAAAAATACTAAAACACTTTCTTTTTAACGTAATTTGAATTTGCGAGGCTTCCGGTGTCGCTTCAATAGTAAAGTAAAACTACTTAATATTGTTAACAGGTATGTTATCACATAACAATAATCTGTTATCGTAATCATGAAAACACTGGTGTGTAGTGCAGATAGTATTACCATTTACTTCATTATTCTAGTTATTGACTATGATTATTTACCTATAGCGGCTAATGAATCGGAAGTAACGCACATTCATGGAAAATAGCTTACTTATGCTTCACGAAATTAGCTAGATATTGTTTCTTTTCTTATTTGTAAGCGTCTATTTTCAATGTAGAAATGTGTGTTTATGATCAATTCTCACATGTAGCATTTTGTAGACATTTTGAGAAACCCATATAACTACAGTATTTCCTCGTCCTCCCCTAAACACAGTCAGAGATGGAGTGGAGATGAGAGCGGACGGGTGTCCTGCCCGCGTCCTGATTTCATCTGAAGCTCTCCGCGCACTAGTCCTGCGGACTCTGGATCAGACAGGGGCTCAGATCGCATCGGGCCGGCCGCGTGAGCCGCGTGTTCAGAGAGGACAGGTATCTCTCCAAATCCAGCCGTACGGCACACAGCTGCCTGCAGACACGACAGCAAAGCCACTCCGCATTCACATTCTCTCCCATCTGCACTCATCAATGTAGCCCTGAATCACGGCCTGTTATAAAGTTTTAGTTACATTGCTATCTGCATTTTTTTTACTCATAAACAGTGGTTCAAAACTGAGAATGATAACATTTATGGGATGGACCAATTTAAAAATTATTGGTTTCTTGGTAATATTTTCATGCACACACACACACACACACATACATATGTGTGTGTGTGTTTATATATAGACCAATGTTTACTGTGAAATATGTAAATTATTTCAGTGACTAAAAGAAAAAAAAATTTTTTCACTAACCATGCACAAACCTCCTTTTTCTCCTTATTTGTACATACATGCTGATTACATATTATTGTAGTATTTGGGTTTGTGCTGAATACAGTGCATTCAGACTTTAGCCAAATATATTTATAAGAAATTGAAAAAAGCACAAATGTCAGGGCATGTCAAAAAAGCCTCAGACCCCAGAGGGTTAATGTTAATCAATGCTTTAGAAGTATTGTGTAGGCCTATTGAACCTTTGTGCTGTATTTTCTGTTGGCAGTTTGATATACAGTTTTCATTCCCCACACTTTGCCCACCCAGTTTTATGTAGGCCCAGCCACCTGGTTACACCTATGCTTTATGAATGTTTATGGTTACTTACTTAATAATACTTATTTGGAATTACATGAGTATGAAAATAAAATATTATGTTTTATTTTATTTCAGTGATTAAATAAATAAAAAAAACTCCAATATTTTATTAACACATATATGTACATATATACAGGTGCATCTCAATAAATTAGAATGTTGTGTAAAAGTTCATTTATTTCAGTAATTCAATATTAGTGTATTAAATAAATTCAATGCACACCAACTGAAGTAGTTAAAGTCTGTGGTTTTTTATTGTGAGATTTTGGCTCACTTAACCCCCCCCCCCCCCCCACCTCCCAAAAACCCCCAATTCACTATCTCAACAAATTAGAATATGGTGACATGCCAATCAGCTAATCAAATTAAAACACCTGCAAAGGTTTCCTGAGCCTTTAAAATGGTCTCTCAGTTTGGTTCACTAGGCTACACAAACATAGGGAAGACTGCTGATCTGACAGTTCAGACAATCATTGACACCCTTCACAAGAAGGGTAAGCCACAAACATTCATTGCCTAAGAAGCTGGCTGTTCACAGAGTGCCAAGCATGTTAACATAAAGTTGAGTGGAATGAAAAAGTGTGGAAGAAAAAGATGCACAACCAAACCGAGAGAACCGCAGCCTTATGAGGATTGTCAAAAAAAAATCGATTCAAGGATTTGAGTGAACTTCACAAGGAATGGAGTGAGGTTGGGGTCAAGGCATCAAGAGACACCACACACAGACGTGTCAAGGAATTTGGCCACAGTCGTCATATTCCTCTTGTTAAGCCACTCATGAACCACAGACAACGTCAGAGGCATCTTATCTGGGCTAAGAAGGAGAAGAACTGGACTGTTGCCCAGTGGTCCAAAGTCCTCTTTTCAGATGAGAGCAAGTTTTGTATTTCATTTGGAAACCAAGGTCCTAGAGTCTGGAGGAAGGGTGGAGAAGCTCATAGCCCAAGTTGCTTGCAGTCCAGTGTTAAGTTTCCACAGTCGGTGATGATTTGGCGGGTGCAATGTCATTTGCTGGTGTTGGCCCATTGTGTTTTTTCAAAACCAAAGTCACTGCACCCGTTTAAAAAGAAATTTTGGAGCACTTCATGCTTACTTCTACTGACCAGCTTTTTGAAGATGCCGATTCATTTTCCAGCAGGATTTGGCACCTGCCCCACTGCTAAAAGCACCAAAAGTTGGTTAAATTACCATGGTGCTGGTGTGCTTGACTGGCCAGCAAACTCACCAGACCTGAACTCCATAGAGAATCTATGGGGTATTGTCAAGAGGAAAATGAGAAACTAAAGACCAAAAAATGCAGATGAGCTGAAAGTCACTGTCAAAGAAACCTGGGCTTCCATACCACCTCAGCAGTTACACAAACTGATCACCTCCATGCCACGAATTGAGGCAGTAATTAAAGCAAAAAGGAGCCCCTACCAAGTATTGAGTAATGTACAGTAAATGAACATACTTTCCAGAAGGCAAACAATTCACAAAAAATGTTTTTTTATTGGTTTAGGTCCTATCCCGCTCGTGCTCTTTCCTGCTGTTTATAATTGGTGAAAAGGAGAATTGGGGGGCTTTTGGTTAAATGTGAGCCAAAATAATCACAATTAAAAGAACCAAAGATTTACTTCAGTCTGTGTGCATTGAATTTGTTTTATACACGAGTTTCACAATTTTAGTTGAATTTCTGAAATAAATGAACTTTTCCACAACTTTTTAATTTATTGAGATGCACCTGTAGTGCATCCCTAATTTTGGGTGAAAACATGGTCATGCAAAACCATTATGACCATTTTCATTACAAAAACAAAAACTTGATATTACAATTTGACTTGACATTTATAAATGAATTTCAGGGGAAAAATATAATACAAAAAATATGGCCACTTTAAAATTTAATAGGCAGCATGGCTTAAATGTAGGGGCTGTATCTGTCACGAATCCGGTCAATGAACTTTCCATTTCATGATCAAGATAAAACGGTTGAACATCACCCGGAATACATTCCATCATTGATTGCACTGATTGCACACAGCACTGATTGCACACAGAACTGATTGCACACAGCTGTTTCATATCATTCCCTCACTATTTAACACTCACTCTGAACCCTCATTGCAGCGTATGGTTCAGCATTTCTATACAACGCCCTAGAGATAGCTAACTTACGGAGCCCTTGTCATTTGCCTTAGCCCTAGTCATTTGCCTTATCCCTAGTCATTTGCCTTAGCCCTAGTAATTTGCCTTAGCCCTAGTCATTAGCC